>JAANSN010001240.1:0-36539 GCA_036850665.1 Dicranocentrus wangi | reverse complement strand
ACTCATTGTCAGTATACCTCCAACTCAGAATAATTTTTCAGAGATGGTTACGTGCCCTCGCCTTGTTTACGACAAAGATCCCTAATAAAAGAGAAGTATTTACTAGTAAACAATTTGAAAAAAGCAACAAGCAATCCCATCGCATAACACCCACACGCAAGACAACTCAAAGATCCTTGTGATCATCGGCATCTCAACATCATCGTGACGTGACAGTCATTACGAAGAAGCGTCAGTCAGCGGGAGATAATAGGAAATGTGGAATATCACAAAAATTCTTCTTACCTATAAAACATCCGCTGTAGAAACCTAATGGAGTTATACGCAAAAAATGGGTTGTGCTTTTGAGCACATCAGTAAATAAATAAAACGCAATTCACTGTATTTTAATAGCTTCAGCAAAGTTTTGTGATTCGGCAGAAATCGCTAGGCCCACTCAAATGACCCAACTTAACCTTGCAACTCCCATCTTTTTAAACAGAGCACTAGAGGAAAAAGATGACTTTAATAATGCAACATCCCCACTCCGCTTCCACATAGTGAAACACTTTTTTCTGTTACAGAGGTTTAAGCTCAATCAACTCGGCAAAAAAGAGAAAACTCAAAAATATGATTCGGCAAACAATGCCTTATTCAGTGTATGTCAGGAACTTGAGCAAACCGAGGGAGAGAGAGAGAGAGGGTGGCTGCATGAAGTGGAGCTCAATAAAAAACGTTCTCTGTCACTGTCAAAAGCACACCTTCACAACTACTTTGGTAATATGATGGTATATGGTATTACACCTGAGTGAGCGAGTAGGGGAAAAGGAACAAAAAATGAGTTCCACACAACAATCCCACTGCTCATAACTGTCTTTATTACTGTCCCCTGACCTGGAACGGGAAGTGGCGCAGTTAACACTCTCAACCCTCCATGTTTCTCAATTTAGGCGCGTGAAAAAACCTTTCTCATACAAAGGTTGGGCTCTTGTTCATTTTTAAAATTTCAATACCAACATCCATCCATGAATAGTAATAAAGGTGAACAAAGGATGAGCTTCCCAAACAAAAACAGGAAAAAAATATACCGATATGCCAAACCAGAAATGCGTGCAATGCAGGCAAAATAATAAACATTGGGCTGCAGAAAAAATCTTATTTATTTCACCACCATGCTAAACCGCATCACAAACAGTGTGAGATGTGATCTCCACCCCGTCCAGATCATTGCTCTTATCCTCTATGCAAACACGTACAAAACTGCAAAGACTGAATATGGGTATACCTACATTATTTTTATCAGGGTAAGTGTGGCATTGTACATATTGCATCTTTGGGAGAACCCTTCCCTTCATAGTATTTTGAATCCCACCAACATCGTTTTTCACCAACATCCACAACAACAAAACCAAAAAACCACCTATTTTCATATTGGTTGTGTGCAAGAGCTAAATCACAGTCACATATTCGAATAGAACTCAGAAAAGGCTTGAACCTCTTTTTACCTTGCTGCCCACGCCTCACTTAACTTGTATGATGATATTAGAGTATAGCGACTAAACAGAGATAATCAAATCTGCTTTTTTGAATAATAAACCTCAATTCAGGATAAACTCCATGAGCTATTACCCCGAAATATGTGTGTGTCTCATGCATCCCATAACCATAAAGCTACTATCTCTAAATAACGGAGTCTCTTGGTCTCATCTTTATTTTCATACGAATGTATAACTACCTAGTAGTAGGTTCATTGATGTAGTCTAAAATGCAAATAAAGTGCAACGTAATAATCAACCCATTTGAGAGATTTCTCTGATGTCAACAAGAAAAGTACTTTGAGAGTGTACTCGTTTGTGTAAACATGCCTATCAGCATGACGCTGCCATGCGCTGATTACATTTCATTCTGCTCACTTTAATACAATCAGCAGTCTTGAGCTTTTGTCTGATGGGATCAAACGCAATAAAAGGGTACAAAAATAGCTCGGGTTAGAATATATGTTACACGAGAAATACAAAGAAACAAATTGACATCAAAGCCAACTGTTAGCTAACTTCGGCTACCCCCAACCATTGGCATGTTTGTCAAGGATAAATTCTTTGTATAAAACGTTAGTCTTGTTCAATTTTTTAAGTCACCGCACCCAACCCATTTTAAGCCTTAATAGATTTATAAAACCTCTATTTTTGCTCGGGTTTTCTCTCTCAAGTAAAAATGATAGTTGTTGTGTGTACGCCTTGGAAGCAACAATCCATTTTTAAACTATGTGGCAATCTGCAATTCTCAGCTTTTATCAACTTTCACAGGCATTAATAAGTTTACCTCACGTATGGTATCAGAAAGCAAAACTTCCTATCAGCGTAAACCACTTTAAACAGGGACGATCAAGGCAACATAAAAATATTTACATGGGAGGCATCATCAACAACAAAACCAGATTAAAAATTCGCATTGCATCACGTAATATCACTCTCTGTATAATTGTTTTTATTCCCAAGAAGTTTATTAACTTGAGAACATATCAAACCACACACACACAGCAAACACTGTAAAGCTTGGCCAATTCTCACTTTCAATGGGAGCTAAAAAAATCTGAAGAAATCTCCGTGGTTTATCGTGACCTCATGCTGGGAGACTGATTAAAACTGGCTAATAACAGTTAGCTTGTCTTACCAAAATAGACTGATAGTTTTTGAGTAAACTACGTAATGAACCTGATCCTTTTGTAATGAATAGATACGACCGTCTACCTATTTCATACATCTGTCTTGACGTACCCCCTCCATACCAATACTTCTGCCAGTTGCATACACGGTGATTGTGATTTAATGATGTGGATATAAAAAAAACAACGCAAACGTTATGAATCTTCTGCATTCCGACAGCCACGAGGGCAAATGTCAAGTGCGGTCGGCGTCTCCAGCGCAGCGTTAGTTCGTTGGCTTTCTTAAAAACAAAGTATATTAGCCTCATTTCGTTGATTTCGTCATTTTCTCTCTTATACTCCCACAAGTTATACTTGACTGTCAACATCATTTCAGCAGACTTGTAATCTTACAGCATACCACATCATTTCCCAATTCTCCTCACTTAATGAACCCCATTTTTCCCAACTCTTCAACAACCTACTTCACATTTCATCCCGTTAGACACTCTATCATCCCTCCTAGCCTCTCCGTGGAGAAGTATGGCTAATGCGATAAAACGAAAAAATCAATGAATCATCATATTCTTCCGCTAATTTAGATGCAAAATCGGGCTAGCTCCTCGAGACCGTCATAATTATACCGTCTGAAGATAATGCCACTCAACAGCAGTCCCACGATGTTGACTAAACACCACTTAAAAACCTCTAGCTAGCTCATCGTCCAACCCAAAAAACCAACGTCCGATTAATACCTTTAAACGTTCTCAAGTTTGTTATGAGATGAGACTATGGGATTTCAGCTCTAAAAGGATTCCTCCCTTCCGCTACACTCTGTTCAATGAACCTAAAGCGAATTTTACAACGTGTTTGCACAAACACAAATACGCCACATTCTAAACCGTACGTCCGCACAAAAAAAACCTACCAGGAAACTACTAACGAGATCATGATTCATGATTTACTCACAACGCTTCCCGTAATTTGCAACTTCTCCCACCTCTCTCTTTCTATTCATTCACGTAATAATGATTATGACTGTGATTAGCGAGAACCACTCAAATATACAGTTTCCGTGCTTCTTCCTATTGTGTTTTGCAGATAAAACGAGGAACGACCAAAGGGATGTCCAGCCGCAAAAAGTGATGCATATGCATATACACTTTTCCACGTAGGGATGTTCCTACTAGACAAAAGCTGAGATAAAAAAACGCTTCACTTTTATAGTTCTATGAGCAAAGATAGAATACACATTTTTTATAGCTTTTTGTATGCAACGCTACTCCCACGACGTAACAAATTGCGAATGTCATGCGGATTACGATGACCATATGAATGGAGTACGCGTTTATGTTTAGTGTGAAGTATGAATTACACACGTTTGAAATAAAAACTTTCACTTTAAACTGAGGTCTCCCTATTTCCACACTCAAATTGTATAATAATGCTAATTTTAGGGATTCGTTTCATTATGAAAACGGTAATTGATGAGGGCATATACAGCTAATTATGTTGAACACGTAAGATCTCTTCACACACGATTACTATTTAGGATGCATGTCCCACTTTTGGACAAACTGCTGGGGTGAACGAGGACGAGCATGATTGGGCTGACGAAAAAAAAAGTTTTTGTATACATTTGTATTATTATTATTATTATTATGCGGAGTGTGGCGCATAGAGGTATCACGCTGTCATCCAGCCATTTTTCCTTTGTGTTGTTCAAATCAAAAAAAAAGTTTCTTAGAAATTACAAGAAATCATACTCGCTACTCGTGTCTGCTCTGACGCAAGCTTGACAATTCCAAATATGTTGGTTTTCTCTAACCGTTATAGCTCTTCAATGACGCAAGGATATTTTTCGATACGTTATGTCGACATGAGGTCACCCGCCGCAATGAAGTTTTTCAGATTGGTCTTATAAAAGCCAGACCGATTATTATTACAAAGATATTCCATTATTTGGACGTTGAAAATGGGATTGTAGTAGGTACTGCATTACAGTGAAGCAATGCGACAAGCACGAACATATTAGCAGTAACCAATACCACTAGCTTCTTGACTAACTCGACAGGTAAAATGTGGTTTTTGTAGTAAGGCATTCCAATTTTGCCCCCACATAATGTCAGTTTTTCTTCTCTCTCGTCAGGACGCCTTCTTCATCTGCCGCTGTCAGATTTGGAGCTCAAGCGAAACCGCACTCCACGGTTTTACGATCCTACCTAATAGTAATATTCACGGAAAAGTTGTCTTTCTCGGGGAAAGTTAAACCATCAGTCAGAGAAACCATGAACAACACAGGATTGAAGGGGAAGTGCCAAGAAGAATGGGAAAGTTTTTGGCATTTTCTGTAATTTGGTGGACCCAAACCCGTTATGATGGACAGGAACCAAAGGGGTGATCAACGCGATAGTTGTCACAAGGGGAACACATGGAAAATCATTTGTGACAGGGATAATAATGTGGTTCCGTGATCACCGTCGTGTGCGTATACGTCTCACTCAGTCCGTGTCCTTATAGTATTTCTGCGTGGAGATCTACTACAAATTGGGTATCTCTGAATATTTCAGACCGGGTTAATGGTCTTTTGTGGCTTCAAGAAAGTCATTTAGCGAAATCAACTGACCACTGAGCACACAAAATACGACAGGGCGATAACGATTGCTTACAAACACGCATTGAAATGGAGTGACAAAGTTTTGTCTTGGGTAGTTCAGTGCCAAGGGTGTTTTTGTTTTTGGCGCAACGTTTACCAAAGTTCAGTGTGACTCAGGTTCCATTAACGTTCCAAAATTAAACACATTAAATCCCTAAAAAAATTAATTTGAGGTGTCCCTAAAATATGACCCTAAATAACTGAGCACGCCCATTCTACCCTTACCCTTTTACTTTACCCAATTTTCAATACATTATTGCGACAATAAATCATTCGATTAAATACATGATATTATTATGATTTATATTAGTTATTAGTGTTACTACGCTCCTCCACTTACAATATCCTGATGACAATGTTCCTCAATGAAATTCCCATACGAAGTTTGTTACATGTGCGACAGCACAAAAAAAGCGTAAAACAAACACAATTAGGAACAAAAGAATGACCACACAAATCCCACTTTTGCTGACCTTCGTCGAATATTGTTTATTTCAAAACAGTCCGATTGGGGTCAATTAAAAGTGCACTTCCCACAACCTAAATTCTCTGACGGGGTCCACCCATTGGGGCACACTATCAACTAAAATATCTATTAACCTAAAAAGTCCAAATCACTCTTGTAAATACCTCCACCCTAGCCCTGTCAGAAAAAGGTCTAGGAGCTAAGCTAGCTAGTGGACAAAAATCAAGTGAACCGGTCGCGATGACCATCTCGTTGAAATAAGACCTGAGAAAAAATCTAGATCAGCGTCACCACTCAATTCCGCACTCCGAAAATCAATCGTATTTACTTTTATGCAATGATCATAATCCCAATATCGATTACTCATTCAAATCAAAAGGTCACGTTTTCCATGTACACATCACCCACGTCCAAATTCTCAGAAAATAAAAAAATCCTGCCTCCGTACGTACAACCATGTAGCATGGGTATTGACCATTTACACTAAACGACAAGGAAAATACGTTAGATTGGTGTCGCCACACAGAGAGACTTCGCCATACCCAAAAACATTTATCGACCTCTCTCTCTCGCTCTCTACCTGCCTGCGTGCAATGAACGAATTTAGTAAACACGTGGACACTCTCCATACCACGGCTGATATATCCTGATAAGAGGGAAGTGGGGAGATGATAATCCTGAAAACAAGATTTCCTTCTGGTTTCCTGTCACAGACGACAACTCAAGATGTCACATACGACGAGTACAGCACCACCGCCAACAAACCCCATTCTTTAACGCTTATTAGTGTCAATGCCAATGTTACAAAATCAGACCAAAAGTTAAAAAGATTCAATGCTTCATAGCTCATTTCTCACTCATAAGTCATATTACATATCAGAGACGACGACAAGCGTGTATGTATATATACCGTTCAACGATAATGTATAATGATGGTTGTGTGCAGTTATACTGGCAGAACTGCTTTTGTCTTTTAATGCAGAGAAGTGAAAGGTGCATCAGAGAATACTAAATCTAATCATCGTTTACGTTACATTGTTAAACGACATTGCAAACCATCGCAGAAATATCAAGAGATACCATCATCGCAATCACAATATTACATGCACAAAACCACACCACAACCAAAAAGAAACCCTTTGTCGACCATATGCAATCCCCGTGATACTTGAGAGCATTACGGTCTCCCTCGTTTCAAATTATGGTCAACAATTCAGGATCTCAAGGTTCATGTAGTGCTTCTTTTCTTGGCTTCTATCTAAGGCTTCGTTTACGAGTCTCTCACGCATTCTATGCAAAAAAAAACTTGTGTTTAGCTCAAGAAAATCCTCAAAAAATATGAGCTTACACATCACTCCTGGTAAAAGAGGTAGGCATGCAATCTGCACTAATCGGTTCCCGATTCAAAAGCAGTTTTCTAACCAGACCACTTGGAACACTATACAGACCTTTTATGCAATCAGCTACCAACATCTTCATATACCTACACACAATAAATGTTTCATTTTTATTCTCCATAGTCAACGAGTGCAAGACGAGAAGACATATATCAAGTTCTTCTGTATGTGTCCGAGTCCGAACCAGAACGGAAATATAATATAGAAAACATGGGGATAATAAAATACGGCTGTGACAAGTTCACAGTCTGGCTCAGCTCATTTAGAGTGTCCATACAGAAACTGTGACAAAATATGACAGCGAAATTCTGCATCAGCACATTCCTGATCACAATCTGAGCGACCAGTAAAAGTACTATGGGACCATGCATACCCCACAAAATATGATAAACCACACATATCCTTCGGTGCCCAGGAGAAGGTGACAATCCACACGGCCGAAGGGGTGGTGAGTATTATATTTTTGCCTTTTATAAATGAATACATGCTTCACTTCAGAAGTCATTTGGAGGCAAATGAACAAGATAATATTCATACAAAATATGCGAAGGAAGTGTTTATACCTTTATTCAGTTTTTTTTTCATGAAGGGCTCAATTTTCAGAGATATTCATCCATGAACGCCATAACGCACCAAACCCATAGCTCAGCATGGCTACATGGCTACACAGCACATAAGGAAAGGGAAACCCTTTGCAAAGTGACAAAAGGTGTCAACACCAAAATGTATGTGCAGGAGCGAGAGCGAAGAGTGATTATGTCAAGGTAAGCATAGCATCAAGTAGCGTTCACCATGTGACTATTTTTTTTTTCGTGAAGGGCTCAATTTTCAGAGACATTCATCCAAGAACGCCATAACGCAACAAACCCATAGCTCAGCATGGCTACATGGCTACCCAGCACATAAGGAAAGGGAAACCCTTTGCAAGCAAAGTGACAAAAGGTGTCAACACCAAAATGTATGTGCAGGAGCGAGAGCGAAGAGTGATTATGTCAAGGTAAGCATAGCATCAAGTAGCGTTCACCATGTGACTATGTATTATGTATACTCATAGACATAAACATAAACTACCTAATTCAAAAGGGAGAATCTTTTCGTGTTCATAAAAACATTTTAATCTTGAGTGTGCTGCGCTTATGTGAGCATCCTTCCTTATCTGAAGATTTTGTCCGTAGGCAAAACACTTTGCTTACATAAAGTGTCCCCACAGTCTCCTAAAATTGCTTTCTACTCATCAAATATGTCATTTTGTGAATCCACCCTGAAGACCATAAACCAATACAAAAACAAAATGGTCTGCACACTTCCATCCAACCCTCCTCGAATAACAAAGTAATACTGACAACGTCCCTTTTTTCTATCATTTAAATCAAAATGTGTGCGAGAATGTGGCTACACAGACAGCTTATAGTGGGGCTCATTCATCCCACGCAAAAAATTTATATTCCGAGTTCAATAACTATAAGTGAATGACGATGAAGAAATAATTTTTCCATTTACAGAAATTGTCAAACTTTTCGTGTGATTACCATATTTCAAGAAAATCCTCTCGATTCCCCCACCAAAATAGCGTAACATACAATTTTGCAGCCTACAAAGGAAAATGAACATAAAAATGGGTAACATTTAATGTGGAATATGCACAAAGAAATGAATTTCCATATCGTGTGGTAAATCACGTCCGAAAATGTTGATAAGAAGCACACAATTTAATTGATTCTCCGCAAAATATTTAGAAAGGCGATGTGATCAGCAGCCAAAACCAGCTCTCACCCCTGACCTGCCCGATAAATTAGTCAGAGTAATTTACACCGTATACAGAAAACCTACTACGGAGAGATGAAACACCTACCCGAAAACAAAATCAGTAGTGGACTTGTATCAGCCATTCCCTAAAGATAATTCTTGTGCACAGCACACATGTCATTTCTGATATCTTGCAGAAAACCAAACATGTCCATATTTAGCAGTAATGTTGTTGCATTAGCGGGGTCCCGTGATACGTGCAAAATAGACACTTTTTGCCAATCTTTTTTCCAAATGTCACCTTAACTTGTTTTTCAAACAGAAACAGAGCACACTTTTCCCTATTAAACTTCGATATTTTCTCGAGTGGCATGTACATTTTAGTGCCGAATTTATATGTACGAAAGACAGGTATGAATCCCCACCGATGACATTGCTAAGCACTAATAAATTTCCGACGTCCACGCTACAATTTTCATATTTTGTAGACCTACACGCAACACTATACGTTTCTCCCATTTAAAGTAGTCAATGTTCGATAATGAGCCAGGATTAATTAAGCATTGCTAGTATTCTGCCAAAACAAGCAAATCGTTAAAAAAACGCAACAAGTCCATCTTTTAAGGATCACACGTTGCTGGACAAAATTTTTCGGTTAGGATACATTTCGCAATATATAGCCATGTTTCACCAGATTGAAGGATTCGGAAAAGCCATAAGCAGTTGAAACCATAAAAATGAATAGGCTAATATTTTAAATGCAGATTTTACTACTTCAAGCCAAAAATCGTTGCAAAAGCAAATGCGTAATCAAAACAACAAAGTATATTTGGCTTGTCAAAGTCAAGACATTGAAGATTACTTACGATTTCATATATAGCAATCCACAAGTTCTTTTTTTTTCTGTTGAAATCCGTCAAAGAAGTTAAAAAGATTAGCACACTGGTTTACTCCAAATCTTGGTGATTACACTTATATCTACACACTGATGCAACTTTGATGACAAAGCAAATCGTGCTTGAAGACACAAAAATTGTTTACTTCAAAACCATGTCAAGGAACAACATGATCCTTTCGTATTCATAGTTTACTAAAAGACTCTTCCCTTTGTCCATTTTTCTTACACGTGGACCTCAGACTATATGCAATCGAGTTGCGTCTGAAAAAAAATAAATCTTTTGATTTGTGGATATTTTACAAGAGCTTCCCTATTGAATCGGCGATATAACGCAACCACCTAGATTGAAGAAAGAAAAAAAAACTATTCTTTTTTGTGACTACACGTCTTCTCTCAAGAAGATCCCGTATTCAAACGAAAGAGCAAGCGAACATGTGAGCTGAACGCCAGATTTCAACACGACAAAATCTCAGGTGAACAAATGAATGGATACGCTTCTCTCGCACATCTCGTTTACTCACCTGCTTGAAGGCGACTGACCAGCAGCAAGGAAATCACAGGCATATATTTTTACCTCTTTAGTCGTTTGCAGAAGCTCTCTGTTGCTCACTCTCAACTCATGTTTTAACTGACTAGCGAGCGACTATTCCCTAATGGAGCAGCAGCAGTGAAGCTTAGAGGCTGTATTACATAGGGTATTGCTATCTACTAACAAAGTCAGATATGGTCCATCTGCAGAAGAGGTGCTGCGTGTCGTGCTTAAATCCCAAACAAACAGGCAGCCTTCATGTTTTGCTTTTTTCATGTTCATGTATCAATGCTGAGCACATTATGCTATAAGGTCTTCCGTCAATTATCACTAGTAAATCTTTATTCATATGTCTTGAACGGGAAAAAACACTTTAGTCACATCACTGCCAACAATGAAAGGGCAGTCCTTACAGGACGAGCGGAATTTTTTTTTGTGGATTTAATCCACAAAAAGGAAACATAACTGAGGACATTTAAACTAAAACCCAACGCCTTTTTTGACAACTGCGTGAAGTACTTTTTACTTGTTTTGAAACATATGGGAATTGATATGTAAAAAAAATGCACAGACGTCACATTCTTTAAGCTTCAGTTTACTCTTTAGATAAAAGACGCAAGTCTGGTTTGGGAAAGAGAAGCGCAGTCGTCTCCAATTTTACAAAATTGTGAACGCCCGGAATGCAAAACAAATTGCCTCTAAATGTTTGCTGACACAGACTAGTTATGTGCACCAATATGACTCTCTTCACGTTCGAAAATAAACAGAGCCGTTTAACGACTTGGGTGTTTACTTGGATAGAATAAATGAACGAACGGTTTGCGAATCCCATTTGGCAAAGTCCTTGAAACAATGATTACTCTGGGTAAAGGCATGTTGAGCACCCTCGTAATTTTAACTAAAACAAAAAAAAACACTGACAAAATCAAAAATATATCAATCAGACAAAATCTCTTATAATCGAGGAAAAACGAGGAAGTGGAGATCTGCCTGCCGTTAAACTCTCATCCGTTTAGTTTATTTGTACAAACAAACATGCTATCGTGAATGTAGCAATACATCATTACCTTATCGTAATCTTTCTTCTTCTCTTTTTACCGTACGGTGCATCACAGTTCATCGTGCAATCATAGTCACGGAAATTCTCCAGTAAAGTCAGAGTTAAACCTCATTTATATATAAACAGATGGAGCGTCATATCAATACAAACTGTCAGACAAGGAGTGAGATATGGAAAAAGCACAGTTCATTACTCATTCATATGGGATGCATGGCAGGATCACAAACTACGACTGTAATATGGTAGTTGTTATTAACCTCATTTCATTACACAAACGTTGCATGTGTGCATTAGATGATAAAACACAAATCCTCAACAACTGCATAGCGCTTACAGTTATTTTCTGTTGTTATCATCGCGTATCTGTTTACACCAAATCATTGACATATCACACGTTCAACAAACGGAGAAAAAAATACGAAGCAAAAAGTCTGTGTTTGTGTACGAAACGTGCCCCGTCGCAATATTAGTGGCTACAAATGTTCTAAATTAAGTCCAAGCTAAAGTCTTGTTTAGTATCAAAGTGCAATCAGCCAGAAAAATAGAAACTGACAAAATAAACGCAGTTCATATGTGTGTTTTGTGCTTTTATCCTAAATCTGATTTTGGGACTGGGCAGCAGCAAATTAAATACAGACGCCCAAACAGAAGCAGCTTTGTCATTGTTCTTGATCAACAGCCTATTCTGGTGTGGATTGTGGACGCGGATGAACGGTTGGGTGATGATAGTGGATAGCGATATGGCATTAGTGGCGTGGCGATGATGAATCATCGTTCTATAGGTCCTACTCCTATAATCTCATGATGTGTAAAAGTATCACTGTTGTAAGTGCACTTCTTGCACCAACGCTGGTATGCAAATGTAGAAACCTGATCCTCATTAGATGATGAAAATATATAATGGAAAACCTCAATACTACTATAATAATGCAATTTGATCATCACTCGTCAGTCGACTTACATACTTTACTTAAGGGCTGAAGTAAACCAGGTAAAATCAGGAACGTAGAAAGCTGATCAACTGTCATTTCTAAAATTGATCGGTGGTGATCGGTTGTGGTATCTTCATTGGATATCAATTGTATCATCACTAACATTTGCAAATGCAAGCATTTTATGAGGGTAATCATATGCATTTAATATGCAACATAGGGACAAATGCAAATAAAAATACTTTAATGCCAGCCCATACTTGGAGTGACGGCTAAAAAAATGGAGGAGGCAGGTGCAGATGATTAAAATGTGAAGTGATCTGTGCAACTGGTAATTACAAGTTTCCTTTCCAAAAATGAAGTTTGCGTCAACCTGGCAATATGAGATGATATTTTATCAGAATTAATTCTTTGCAGTTTGACATTATATGCCCATCAGGATATAATTGGAGGGCATCTAGGGAAAGTAAGTGACTCAATGAAAAATATTACACTGAATTTGAGAATTTTTGGCTGGCACGATTTCCGAAAACAAAATATATATTCATAGTCACCCTACCCCTTATACAATTCAAATACATACATTATTCTCCATACTTCTATTAGATGAACAACAAGCCTTATCTGTATACCGTATACAGAGGCAGATTAACACTTCAATAGACTTTTTTCTTCGAAGTGAGCTCAAGTTTGGAGAAAAACTGGCGAACTTTGTGCTGCCTGTTTCATTTGCCAAAAACGAAGTAAATATGGAGGAAAATAGTGTGTCTCTGTAATATATAGTATACAATAAGCTCGAATTGGATTTCAGAACCAAGTAGCCAAAAAGATACCTTTTTCAAGATAAAATAGTTTAGCTACATGGACATGGAACAAACACGAACTAATTTTTCTATAAAAAATCAAACAATAAAACACAAAACTACCAGCAGCACATCCTACAAATTCACGCTCACTTATTTTACCTCCATAGTATGCTCAGTTGCCAACTGGAACCTGACTGACTTTTTTTATAGAATTTTTGGATACACTTATAGTACAACTGAAAAATGTTTCTTCCTATACTACATTACTAGATGGCTATGGCTGGGTATATTTTTTTACTACAAATGTGGTGGTTAAATTTCTTACTACAACTCCTGCATCCATTATCATCCTTTCATAGATGCAAAAAACACAAAATAAAAGGATGACATTAAGCCTAATTAGGAGATACCACTTCGAACGACACGGAGGACGACAAGATGGTGTTCCCCGCATAACAAATAAAAATTCTTCAATCAACACAATATCACTTGCTAAATACCAAATCACCTTACAACTTTCGAAGAAAAAAATTACGGCACACAATTTTAGTACGTGCTAAAACATCGTTTTCCTCCAGAGAGCAAAATCCAAAGATTTACTTTACGACTTCATTTTCTCTGGAAAGCATGACAGAAGTTCATTAGATTCCTAGAATCTCGTATTGAAATGCAATTTGGTGGAAACACCTGCTGGATACACGCTATACACCAGGTTTCGCTGGAACACACAATCTATTACGGATGACAATAAAAACATGAAAATTAAAATGAAACAAGTATAAAACTTCAAAGATCTTGATATGGTATGGCCTCTCCTTTACATTACATCGATACGTCTCATTCACATGGTTTAATTAGATTTGCATACTGGATTTCACGTCCGTTTGCGCACATGACCATTAGAATATTACCACACACACTCTGAAAGCCGGTGTGTCTGACGTGATTTACTTAATTAACATTGGGAAACCAACCCAGCTCGTTGTTCCTTTTCGTAGTTTACATAATTGGATACATGACTTTCGAACCTCACGTTGTACAGAATTTATGCGCAAAATACTTCCAGAAACATATCCCGAGTCTCCATATTTGAAACATGGTTGTGCCTGTGCCCGCACATGCATGTAATTGTAAGGTTCTACCTAACTCAAGGGCATCATTTTTAAAGGTCATGGAAAAGAACAAGACGCATGCACCCAGTTAGCGTCATATAAAAAAGTTTATTACTCTGAACTTGCACCCAACCCTAAACAAAACTAGAATGTAACCGGAATGAAAACATTGTGATCTCTCTTTTACGATGTGCACGAAAGTGTGAAAACTTACTTGTTAGCACCATGAAACTGTAATATAAAACGTTGGTGAGGCGGCTAATTGGATTTAAAGGCGATATCACACGTACCATCATCATATCCAAACAAAAACTTTTTCCTTGCGCTTTAAGAAGTGTATTGAACTTGCTCTCCGTATTTGCAAAGCAGAGTGTGCCAATCAATTTTTAACTATTGTTTGTCTTTGTACTTTGTGATGTTACATTAGAACGTTAGTTAGGTAAGCAGGTAAGAGAAACAGCATTCAACCACATCGCATCCTCCCCCGCGCTTCAAATAATATGGATTTATCAAAAGTTCGCGAATGGAAGTATAATGGAAGCGGGGTGTAGGATAATATATAGAAGAAAATGACAATGATTACAAGTTTTTAGTTTGTACAATTTTGTTCCCCTGCATGACACAACGAAACAAGAGTCTTCTTCCATTCTTTACACGAAAAACATTAATATTATATACGCTTCTCTGATCAAGACGAGAAACAACCTTCGAGCAAATTACTCGCTGATCTCAATTAGAGCATTTCCACTTTAGGAAATTTCACAATAAGGGGCAAACCGGAAGGTATAGAGCCTCAAAAGGACTTGCTGTGATGATAAGATGCATGTGTGTGTATACCCACAGACACATTTAGTGGATCGAGAACCCCCACAAACTCCACAAGAAACAGTTATTAATCAAGGGAGTTTATTTTATCCAAAAATCGTCAAATGGTTAAAAAAAAGTAGCGGATAACTTTATGGTGAACATCTATTATCATCCCAAAATCCAATACTTAATATGCAAATACAAATAAACAGATATATCTAAAGTTAATTAAAAATAGCAAAACATGGAAGCAACTGTGTAGATATCTTAGCAAATTGACACAAGAGCATCATCATTCTTCCGATCAACTCTCATATTATGTATAGGTTGTTATACGCAAAGTAGCCAACACCAAACCAAACCCAACAACTAGTATGTAAACGTTGCTACACATATTTTGCAGGGTTAGGGGTTAGGTAAGTAAGCATAAATGACCACGTCCACACTGTCCACTGTGCAATGAATTCAACACCTCCACCATTTTATTCAAGTACCATATCATATCATTCCATTTGAATAGAATCTACAGATGCAATTACAATAAATATGTTTTTGAACGACAGAAATCCAGAGGAGGAAGGCTACTTCACTTCATCACCAACCCACCACATGTCGAATGAACACAAAGGACTCCATAGGTTTTATTTAAAGTCATCAATATATTTTTGGGTTATGATGATTTCAACAGAGTTTTTAATGACGCAGTAAATTCTAACTGACAAATCAGAGCTGTGATATCCACTCGCACAAAAATCGCTCTCGTACTTCTAATCGAAATAATAACTTTTTAAAATCCCTACGTAAAAGATTCCCGACTAGGAAGAACCTATACTTTTGACGCTAACTACTACCTACCTCACTAAAATAAACCATCATCTTCCTTCCTATCAGTACAATTGATCATCAAAATTTTGATCGCATCTCAAGAAAAAGATATAATATTCCACATCTGCTTTTGTATCAAGACAGAACGCTATATATCGGCAGAAGTTTAGAGGGGGCTTCACTAGCACATTCAGCCCCCGCATCGCATCGCAAGCAAGATCAAAAGATTGCATTACACAGTGTAATTACATGACATTAGTGGACATATGATGTGCAAACTAACGGGTGTGGACCTCACATCATCAAGGCTATCAAAAAGTGGCAACTCTTCAATATAATTTTGACATTCTATAGCTAACAAAAAAGTAATTTTGATTTGTTCCCCCTCGTCTCTTCTATATCTAATATGATTTCCGCAATCGAAGTTCCTCCTAGTAGTATAAGAGGATGTTGTTACTCTGAAAAGGTTGGCTTTGTTGACAAATGAGCCGACGCAGTTGCAAAACGTTACACTACAAATGAACACAGGATCATCAAATCATCACCAAAACGTCATATATACACACACTTCCATACACCACATCCAAAATCCAAGACCACAAAATCGCTTCCTATCTAACACCTTAGAAGCAAAGTCAAACAGCTTTTCATAAGTGATGTGTAGGTGGATGAATCAATCTTAAATGACAACCGTTACATATGAATTCTAAATATGTCAGGTACGCGCATAGGACAGGACTTGTGGTCGTGGGGTCCATCACTCAGTGAGTCGGAGATGTTGGTTTCAAACACGAATTAAGAGTATACAGATAGATAAATCATACCAGATTGAATTACTACCTTACAAGGCCCACATCTTGAGGAACTTAATGGGAACAAAGTCGTTTATGCGAGAAATGACAAATGATTAAAATAACATGAAACGAGTCGTCTTCCGTATACTGGGTTATCTATGATGATTTTTAATTTTACTTGTGTGTTTACAGTCTCCTCAAACAACTTCTGTAGTTTCTTCAATGAGCCAAACAACCCACTTCAAGCACAGTAAATCCACCCACTCACACTTTAACGTCATCCTTGCTAACGTATATTGAAAATATAATTCTTTCTTATTTTAGCAATTTAGAGTTGTTACTGCTAGCTAACATTTGTCGAAATCCCTATCATAGTTGATATTGTCATTCGACTACAAAAATTACTTTTTTTTGCCCAATTTGTAACACGAAATGTGAATAAAAACATTTGAAAAGTAGACAAAAGAAGGGCAATGTTTGCTGTAACTTTTTGATTTGTTTTAACAGAATTTTTTTTTCTCGATATGCATATAAAATGTGTACATTCTGATATCGCTGATTAAGTTTTTTGCGGAGACCAGTCAGTACCCCATCTTGGTTCTAAAAAGGAAAGGAAAAGACAAAAGTTTGATTACTGATCCCACTTGTTCAAGACTCTTGGCTGAAGTAAAATTTTAAAAGTGCGGAACATTATGTTCTATAAGATACAAAAAAATTGGTATCCTGAAAAAAGTAGAATACCTACCGCGAGAGATAGCAATGAAAAGATAATCATGCTATCGCAATGGAAGATGGCATTAAGACAAAAGATCTTGATTGGGAAACAGGCTCACCCGACCTTTAACTAAATCAACAAATTACATTTTTAGTAAAGTGTAAATCATCAGGCATTTCCGAAGTCTCATAAAAACGTCTGAGTACAAGGCATATAGCCACGTAATGTGGACTGTGTTACAATCCAGTTGGAAGTCAAAGCATCAATCTTAGTACTATTGTTAACCACCAATTTACCTTGAAAGCACAAGTGAAGATCTTACATCAAGCTTGATTTGTCACATGCTTCACTTGCATGCATTGCATCTTGCATCTGCGTGCTTTCTTTTCAAGATGGCATTGGCATTGGTTGTGTCATCCGTCATCCTCTAAACAGGAAATGGATTCATTTTATATCAATTTACAGGTTATTGTTCATTAAAGCCATTAAGAGTACTGGGAACTCTTACTGATCTCTGGTGCCAAATATTTATTGCGTTGTTACTACAATAATTGAAAAGCACTATATATCCCACTCACCGCCATTGTCGCACGTCATGAATGTCCTATCATCATACTCTACCGCCCAAGTACTATTGACTATCACCATTTTCTTGCGTATATGTAGCTGAATTAGTATCACTGAATTACTGCTACTCTAGTTGTTACTTCAAGTACTTATGTCCGTCGTGCCATATTTTTTATGAATTTGAGAAAAACGGAAACAACTGAAGGTTTTCAAGGTGCGTCAAATCAAACAGATTTATGTTATTAATACCGCAACTCTTTTGACATCTGTCTGACTGATCCTGCCTGGAATCCTACTATTGTGTTTGATTGTGATTATTATTATAGATGTTCGGCTGAATGAGAATTATTGGGAACGTACATGTAAATGAATTTTGTGCTGTTCAATGTTGCTTTTGTTAACAACAGAACCCTAGCTTAAAAAAGACAATTCAAATACTTGAATATAATCCGACTCTGACCTTTTCTGATTCTTATTGCGAGTCCGGTAAACCTCCACTGGTGAACTACTCGATCTACCTCTTTCCCTCTCCTTGGATCTCGTCCTTGAGCGACTTTTAGAAATAGACCGGGACGTAACTTCAGACTCTGAAGGGCTCGGGGTTGAACTAGCCGTTTCATGGCGTCTACGCTTTTTCTGGTGATGATGACCAGCAGAATTAGTTCGAGATCTACTTCTTTCGTACGACGGAGAGGCTTGCTTCTTCCTTTTTCCTCTGGGCATCTGTGTGAAATGAAAGCAAAAAACATGGGCCAAATTAAAATCCCTTTCAATCTCTTCCTTGTCGTACTTGTATTTTTACTTTAAAAGCATTCGCAACTGCGTAGCGAGTGTTTGCGTGAGTAAAGCAATATATAATATAATATATATTTTACTGCCTTCAAGATATAAAGAGTACCTTGAATACTTTACGGTTCAAAGATGGATACTGGTTCGTAAAGAACAAACAATACAGAACTTTTTAGCTCACTTCTTCATTTAGCATTTACAGGGAGGAAGAGTTTTTTATGAAAGATGTTACTACACTCTGACGTGTTTCATCAAACTTTCTACAAAATCCTTTAAAAACAGAGATGTAATAATAAACGATTACAAAAATCATGATAAAAAATCCTGAAAACTACATTCCATGCTATAATGATTACGTTCCGTGGTCTCTAAACACTAAAAAAAAGAATCAGTGCTCATCAATCATCATTCCGACTCCGATATCAAATATTATTATTTGTTACATCCAACATCATTTTTTAGGAACAGATGACAAAAGACAAAGAATAATTGTTGGAAAAGCTGGAAAATAGAACAGAACAGAGACAGAGAACACATCTGGAGCAGATATATGTATCATCATTTAAACAATCATTTTATAAACAGATTGTAGATGCCAAAGAAATGGAGATGCATCTACAATCTACTCTAAGTACATATAAATATAACATAACGCACAAAATCACAATATTTGATATCATTCATCATTTGTAACACTGAACATTATTGTTTCTTTTAAAAAAGACTTTATTTTGTGGAAACCACCACGAACGAAACTTTTTTTTTGTAGAAAAACATACCACAAAATACTTCAGTAAGTCCAATGCTCCTTTGACTAAATCCACGATTACTGCTTAACGGAAAAACACCGAAAAAGAAGTTTTTTTTAAAATTCAATCTGAGGATGTATGAGTCCTAGATTGAAACTACTACACGAGAAAATTATGACTAAAACTCATTAAATTATTAAACTGAATTTTTAACTGGGTGAACATATTATGAGGATCAGGACGCGAGCACAGGTTTAGTTAACTATCTAGGTATATAATATAATCATTATTGTGCAATAATGATATCTAAAAATGTATCTCTAATATCGCATTTTTATTAGGCAATACTGTTTTTTCCTTCCTGATGTGCGTGTGTGCTTGAAAAAGTGTGTTCTCTCTGCTTTAGATGGATATGATGAAGATGTGCTGTATTTTAATTGTAAAAATGTGAAATGTGTGCTGCACACTATCACACCAGCACCAGCACACGAGAAGGAAGCGAAGGACGACGGGTATATCTCAATGTACTCCAAAAAGTCCATATTTTTTCCAGTACATTCGGCCTTACACACATTGGATTGGATTGGATGGAGGGGTTCTACAATCCCTCTATAATAATACGTATACCTCTTCTCTTTCTTTTTTGTTACATATATCCTTCTTGTTGTGCACAAAATTCGTATATTACCTGTCTGATAGGCATTGGTGGAGTGAGCAAGCACACATCGCTCCCTGCCTGATAACAACATGGACTAAGGAGAAGGAACTGTAGATGCTGTGTGTTGTGTTGGGATGGAGTTGTTAGATGACGCGACCACCCACCTACCTAAAATGTAACATTTTGTTTGCAAATTGTAATAATAAAAGTTCTAACCCAGTTCTAATTCTAATGTTGAATGCATGTGCGAATGAAGCGAAATTTTTGTGTAATATGAATCCAATTGTAAATTAAATTAAGTAAAACATATTTTGCAATCTTCTGTGTGTAAATATGTATTGTCGATTACGGAACTTGGTAGGTAAATATTTTGGCACCAAAAGCAGCAATAGGGACATATGCAGATTGACGATTGCAGGTTTTGGCGTGTAAGCTTTTTTCGGTTTAGTTTTTGTTTTATGCAAATGAGTGACAGCAACTATTAATTAGCTTGAATCCAGAAATTATTATTTTTACTTTTTCCATGATTTATTTATGGACATAACACTTATATGGGATGTTGGTTTTATCAGTTTACATAATAAGGCCGATCTAGCATGATAGTTTGAGTTACTCGCAAAAGGATAAGATATTAGGTTTCTATATGTTTTAGTTTTCCTAGCCGTCCTCATCTGGAATATCGAAATTACTGAGTAGGTCGTCCATTGTGGTTCTGTATTTATTATCGTTATCCGCCTTCCCCTGTGCCTCCAACTCGAAGAAATCCTGAGCGATTGTTAGCAAGGCGGCTTTACTTCCAGTTGTGTCTGACCGGGCGTCAAATTTGATTATGTTTATCGAGTTGGGATTCATGAGCTGATTGACATCATCAGTGTCCTGGGTGGAGGAGAGGTTCTCTTGTCGGCCAAACCCAAAAGAGGAGAAATTCTCCAGAACGCTTTCCAAGCCGAGAGCAGACGCTGATATTTGTGATGTGCCTGGAACTACGGTCGAAGTTTTGGAAGTTGTGGGATCACTTGGATCGCAACCAAGAAGAACACTGCATAGGTCGAGACCCTTTGTGGCGTAGACGTCCGAGGCAGTGATGTAGTCTGTGTGGAACGTGCTTGTGGTTTCACTGTAGTTCTGCTCACGGGGAGTTTCTTCCGGTTTCCTTTCTTCGGATTCGGAATCCTCGTTTTTGATGGGTGCTATAAATATCCAATGTCACATAACGATATAACTTACAATTAGTGAAAGTTTACCATTTTGTTATACATTTTCTATAATTTTTTTCATACCGTCATCACAATTTCCTGGAATATCGTAAATACTTAAACCTAACGCGATCCCGCGATCACCATTTAACGCCAGTGAAGTCTTCAATGAGGGATGGGGGATTGTCTCCGCAATTTCATGTTTAAACCTGGTGGTTAATATTTCTGTTCCTCTGGACGCAGACTCATGCACTTGAGTAGGACACTTCCCAGAGTTAATCCATTTCAGCGTTTCCTCATCGTCAAAGCCGTCACAATTACAATGTGACTCACATCCCGAAGAGCAGGCAACTTCACTGGTTTCGTCCATCTCAGCGCACTTGTAGACTGCGATGAGACCTACCTGGTGTAGCTCTGTTAGAGTGAACGATATAATTAATGTGATATGCATTCCATCAGATGATTTTATTTATTTGATAATTTAGGATTTTGTGGTAATAACCTGGCCGTTTAACCTTGTCCGGAAATTGTTTGACAAATTCCCCGGATGTCTTTTGAAGGCCCAGTCTTATTAAATTTGTCATTTTCAGCTTAACATCAGCTAAATATGATAAGACGAGGTAGCGATAGGTTTGCATCATTTGGATATTCACATCTTTAAATCGATCCACTAGCAAATTATGGAGATTCTCTGCAAGGGTCTTTGCAGTCGTGTCCGTAACAGTCTTTCTTATGGTATCTAAGTGGTTCAGCGCAATAAGGAGAATATCGGACGGATATTGACATGTCGTGTATTGGTATTTTGTGGCGATTAATGTTAATTCGAAAAGCTATAAAATTAAAATTAAACTTTGTAAAACATGTGCCTCTATACATTAATGTATTTTTTATTTAGCAAGTAGTACAAATGTGTACCATATAGTAATTAAAGGAAAACTCACCTTCTCCATTGAGAAAGCATTCACAGTCATAATTGAAGAGTGAACTATGCGATCCATCAGGAGGCGAACGTCGGACAATTTCAAGTTGAGAATTTGAAGGGAGCCTTTGAGCAAATTTTGAATTACAGTTGTGTGGCATATTGCGACTGCAATATCATTCCGGACCCTCTCCTGATGTTCCTCTTTTACTTTTTGTGACTTCATACGATGAACAATTATATAGAACACTTCTCCAGCCAGGTTTAAATACAGTAGTAGATTTGCATTTCTCATTGTCGCCAATGCTATATATACTCGCTTTACCCACTGGAAATCTGTTGAGTGATCAAGTATAAAGCTTTCACTTGTGTGATAACGCCAACACATCAACCACCAGTCGTGTCGAGGGGAAGCACCAGCTCTAACTAATCTTCTAATTTTGGCATGTTTCGGTCTAACCCATATTTTACGGATATTCACTTATTTCATCGTTTCTCAAAATATACGGGTGCCAACAGCCACTACATCATATAGGTAAATAGCAAATATTAAGGCAAAAATGCTTCAAGTATACGAGACAGGCGTCCACGAACAGGAACTGCGTTCACCGTCACAACCCTAAACCTTTAATCTTCATCTCATACCATTCTCATATTTTGTACTCATTTAAGCAGCATATCGTCGCAATCGCAATCATGTTTACATATATAAGACCAACGAGCTCTCCACATATTGACGTATTTTTATATGGATATTTTATGGAATCGTAATGCATGAAGTGAACGCATATGAATATTTTACACCAATAGTCGAGTCCAAGTGAAAGTTAGGCTGGAGAGAAAGTAGCTATGCTATATGCTGCCTATTATACCCAAAATTATACCTATGGCTTGTTGGTGCGGAATGGAGGAGCTAAAGCTGTGAAAGAAAAATGCAGAGGTATCAAATGTTTTGTTATTCGTTTCCAAGGGAATTCGCATTCTTGTTTGTTTATTTCTATTCATTATCAATATATTCTTGGCGATAGTGGAAACACTCTTTCATCGTCTTTGTTTAGTGTATGTAGTGTGTACATTAGGGCCAAAAATATACAATTATTTTCAAACTCTCAAGGACTTTTTTGAGGAAAAGGAACTGTTGAAAACACAAAGTGCTTTTTTCATTAGCGGAAATTCTCCAATTTATTTCTTCTCCTTGAATGACAAGCGACACAGCTCTTGAGAGTGTTCTCAATTAAAGTGTACTTCAACTTTTTCTAGCATGACGTGGGACTATGCTTTATGCTATCTAGTACTTTATGCTGCGGATGTTTGCCATATAGATTCATAGAGTAAACTCCCAAAATGACAGGTAACTCGTTAAAACGATAACGTTCGTTTTGAAGTTTCTGTGAACCTAACAACTCAAAATCGAAATGCAGGTGAAAGCGCTCCCCTGGAGGGATCGAACGACCTCGATCCACAACAACATGGATATGATGCGAAAGAGCAAATGCAGATTGAGAAGGTAATGCGAAAGGCAGAGGTTGCCTCAAGTATGAGACCACCAGTAGAAAGGAAAAGATCTTTCTGCAGAAGATTTTGGAAAGGTAAACCGAACTGAATATGGAAATTAAAAAGTTTAGTTCTGTTGTAAATATGTTAAGGAAAATGGCCAACCACCACAATCCCCGTATTTTTCTCTCCGTAGCACTTCTCGGATCGAGAATGCTAATATCTAAATATGACAGGGAGGAATATATCCGAACGCTGTTGGCTGAACTGGCTATTTACCTGGTTTATCTTACCATCATGTGCATAAGTAAATATGCGGCATTTCTTTCACTTAAGAGTTGGTATAATATCCCCTTCTTCCTGCTGATTTTATACAATTTACGCTACGATTTCCTTTCCCCTCAATCACAGTCACGTATGGAATGACCGTCCAAAGCACGTATTACTACACAAATACCGTTACCAATTTGTTTGTCGACACACCCTTTCAACCCAGCAATGCAACTTTTCGCACGTCAACATCAACCAAAGACTTTTGGGAGGTTTGCATCTCCACTGAATTTGAATTTGAAACCCTTCCAATTAGTTCATTATCCCTACGCTGAGCTAAAAGGTTACGCACGGAAAGTATATTTTGATTATCTCTATAGTTTGCCGAAACAACCATGCAAAAAGGTTTATACTGGAAATATTGGTACGGAGTTGTCGATCCCGTCTATGCTATTCCATCTCAGGATCAAGGAGTTATGCATGAAAACCGGCTATTAGGAAGACCACGCTTGAGACAGGTATTTCCAGTTTTCTGATACGTTGTACATTGCCCTACTTTATTGATATATCAGCTCCTTTGGGGATTTTATCTCCCGCTGGCTGACTAGCTTCGTGTGTCAGAGACAAGTTGTCCTATTTCTGAAAAATTCAACCGGCTCTATCGTGAGTGTTATCCCCCATACAGTAGGGACCAGGAAGATAAAAATAAGTATCATCCCGTTCTGGGCCACCTAGATGCATGGCATTATCACAAGGAAGACGAACTCAACGGAACTCCTCATTTTGGTAGGTTAGCTACATACAGCGGTGCAGGGGCATTCCAACTGTTGGGGAATGACGAACCGGAAAGCCTGCAGATGATCAGTGAGCTCAAAAGAAATTTGTGGATTACACGTGCAACGAGGGTGGTTTTCTTGGATTTCACTTTGTACAATGCTAACGAAAACCTCTTCTGTATCGCGACGTATGACATGACAAGTTGCAGATTTATGATAACTACTTACCTATTTCTATTTACTACTGATCAATGTTTCACTCCGCCCCGTGAAAGTCACTGCAACTCATATATATTATAAAATGTTGCAGATTGATTTGGGAGTTTCCACCCACTGGAGGTGTACTCACGTCCTGGAGCATCCGGTCCATTAGGTTGATTCGTTATGTTTCTACGTACGAGTACTTTATTCTTGTTATGGAGGCTATTTTCATAATTCATACTATTTACTACACGTTACAAGAATTTTACGAAATGGCTCATGTAAAGTGCTGGGTTTACTGGTCCAATTTCTGGTCAATTCTTGATGTTAGCATTTTATGTGTAAGGCAACATTCATGTATCCCGATTGTGTCCACGCCTTATATATGCTTCTCATTTATTTTATCCTTACGTCCATCAACAGCTCTCTTACGTGTGCATAGGATTCAGTATTTATAGACACTTTCTAGTCAAAGATACCTTACATGATTTAATCAAGGACCCAAATGATTTCGCCAACTTTTACTGGCTTGGTCTTTGGGAGGCTCACTACGACAATACTGTCGCTGTGTGTGTATTCTTAGCTTGGATTAAATTATTCAAGTACGTCTCTTTTAATAAGACTATGAGCCAACTCTCCAGCACAATGTCTAGGGTAAACAGTAAACAGACTAAAAATAATAATAATATGGGACTATTATCTCCGTATCTATACATTGGTAATGTTGAATTGACGGCAACTCGTGACTCGTGATTGTATTTTATTGGAATCAATAGTGTGCAAAGGATGTAGGGGGATTCGCCATTATGTTCTTTATTGTCTTCTTTGCATTCTCCCAACTAGGATACCTCCTATTTGGTTCAGAGGTATAAAGGCAATAATAAAAAATATTACATACCTACCTACCTATAGCTAGCTTTACCTACTAACATATTATTAATTAACTTGATATGTATGTGATGCGCACGTAGTTTTTTTCACTTTTGAGGTTGAAGACTTTCAAAGCTTTCCTGACACAGTCTTTACCTTGCTTCGACTTATTTTGGGTGACTTCAACTATCGTGCTATCGAAACAGCCAACAGATACCTTGGACCTGCTTTCTTTATAACTTACGTTTTCTTCGTGTTTTTTGTTCTGCTCAATATGTTCCTGGGTAAAGAAAATGCATGATGAATTTATTTTACAGGACATGCATGAATTTTTGGCAATGATGTAATTTGAAATTGTTACAACTTGGGTTGATTTATGTAGCTATTATCAATGACACGTATAGCCAAGTGAAACAAGAGATTGAATCGCATCTTGAGGAGTTCCAGGTTGTAGATTATCTGAAGCGGGGTATAAATCGCATGCTTGGCACTGTCGGATGTAGAAATAAAAACGTGGACCTTCAAGGTCAAATCAAACTGGCCAACACGCAGAATATGATAACTAGTGATGAACTTCGACATAATCTAAAACAGTACGCCAAAGTCATAGATAGACCCTACATTTTATAAAGTAACTAACAAGATTATGGCAACATTTTTACTGTCAGTATTAACTACAGGATATGTATATCAACTTCTCAGGTCTGGATACAGTGATGTCGAAGTCGAAATGTTTCTTACAAGGTATGAACTAGACGAAGATAGGCCTATGGATGAGGACGAAGCGGAAAACATACTTGGAGGTTTGGAAGGATATCATTCTCAAGACGGAAGAGGGGACGAGCTACATCAATCTAATGATCAAGGTCGAGCAGGAGAGAAAAGTGCAGCGGCACAGTTAACAGACCAGGAAATTTCAGAGTAAGAAGGTTATACCACCGATAATTGGTCCATGCCCCAGTTGGTGTATTCATTTAGCATTCCGAATTTAATTTTTAAACCTCTTTAGATTACAAAGTCGCGTTGGGATATTGGAGTCCTCGTTGACAGGTGTAACTCGGAAAATTGATACCTTGTTAGGTAAATTAGATTATATTGGAGGTAATAACGTACCCCACAAGCCTAGACCTAGCGCGGCATCAAGAGGTCGCCGCTCAACCTTTAAGGATATCGAGAATCCAATAACAGATGAAGAAATGTTTTAAATTACGTTAAAATTAATGAAACGAAGTGACTTGCGTGTTTGTACCAAATGCACCAGTAAATACTTTATTGTTTTGCACATACCAATGTGATGGACGTTTATCTATAGTGTCACTATGATATAGATTTGGAATTCGTAAATCACTACACTGGAAATAAATATACTCACTCGTAATCATCTTTCACAGCAGGAAAACCTGGTGGTGCAGACGTTACTGCTTTCGATGTAATATTAAAGCAAAACTCGTATTGTTGATCAAGACCAAGATATGAATCTGACATTAAATACCCTGTGTAAATTTTGCGACCTATTTAAACAAAAAAATACAAAGTTTAGTATAATTCTTGATGCAAAAAATGTACTTTAGAAATGTTGTTACCTTCAGTGTTGGGCGTAGTTAGCATCAACTGCTGTTGAGTTTTCTTCCTCACACCACCAAGTCGTTTTAAAGCTATCACATCCCGGTATTCCACGTCCCCGAGAACCATAAACCAGCCTTCATCTTTGGCCTAACGATATGATAGGCATTTATTAGCAAAATATCACACAAGCTATTTCCATTATCCCGACTTAATTCTTAATTTTTATTACCTTTGAAAATTTTGGAGCAAAAACTTTTAAATCTTTTGAAGATTGATTATGTCTCGTGATATTCAACAACAAGACTATCTCTTTTCCAGGTGGAAGGTCGAGATATTCCCTCTTTCCTGTTTTATTGACAAGTATGTCCAAGCTGCGACCGTCAAATTGGACACTGACTCTCAACGAAATTTCTGGTAGTTCTCTGAGCACCTTGGTAAGCTAAAATGATAAATATTTGAATACAAGACAATAATAATTACAACTCCCATGCATAATAGGCATACTAAACGTAAACAATATAGCACATATTATTTTTACTATCTCTATTTGTTGCGACTCCAGGAGACTCAAACATTGATAAAGCTCCTCCGTCGTGTCTTTTGTTTTTGCTTGCAATATTGGCAACTGATTGCATTTGAATTTTTTGCTAAGCTGTTTAGCTGTCATTTCGTCGACGTATGGAAGATTTAGGAAGGGTTCGTCCTAAAAATACAGAATTACATTATTCATTGCATAATAATCAAAGTTTGAAAATTAAAAATTATTAAATCATATATGTAGCATGATATGAACAATACCTCTAGCCAACGTGCTTGAATAATCATTTGAATTAGGTTGATGCAATTGAGTGTTGGGACTATCCACCCGTTTTCCGCACATGCATCAATCATGGCCTGTAAAATACGAATGGCCTGATCCAACACTGACTTCAAATCAGTATAATAATCCGAAGAAGGCAGCTGTATTCTGGAAAAGTGACACTGGAGAAGTAGATGAGCTTTCGTATGCGGAGAATTATATGTTCCAGCGGCAACTTCGATAGGACAATCTTTTGCTAATTCTTCGTTAAGTAAATCTTCATTGTGACGTACTGGCAGTTGGTCGTACTCGTAAGCATCTGTCATAACTAAAAGCAAGTCGTGAAGTGAAAGACTTGCTGACAATCGATCACGGAATAGTTGCATTGTCTGATGTGAGAGGTAATAGTATGCTGCTATTCTGCCAAATGACGTTGGTTCTACATGACGAAGATCCTGTAGCGGAAAAGAAATAAGTTTGAATGAAGCAAAAATGACAAACTTATAAAGTCACAATCATACTATCGTAAAACTTCGCTTTACCTCGTGAACGTATATGCACGACGCAGACTCCAAGACGCCAAATGCTTTAGCTATCAATTCTGACAAAAACTTGTTCAAATTGTCCCCTTGACTAGAATCCAAGTTGTAGTAGCTCGGATTCTGTAACAGCCTTCTGAAAAAGTATGTATATGTTAGGTAGTCAATTGCTTCCTGGGTCGACGATATGGTGCCGGCTACGACTTCCGCGTTCAAATGATCAGGCAAAACGTCCAAAAGTGAGCTCTCCACTGGGAACGGCTCGTATAAAAATTTCTTGTAAAAGTTCTTCTTTTGATCATGTACTAGCACAACGGCTACGCCATTATTGTCGAATTGAGGTCGGCCGGCTCTTCCCATCATTTGAAGTATATCTGTGATGGGCATGTCAACATAGCGATGCGACTTGCCATCAAAATATTCCGTTCCCTTTATCACAACCAAATGGGCAGGGAAGTTAACACCCCACGCTAGGGTCGCAGTGGCTATGAGCACTTGAATTTTTTGATTTACAAATAGCTCTTCCACAGTTTTTCTATCGTGATCTTGCAGACCAGCGTGATGAATACCGATCCCAAACGCCAGTGTCAGCTTCAGATTTGGCTCTTTGATTCCTCCAATTATCAAATCCATTTCGGCATCATCTAAGTGAAGCCACTGCTTTGGATTTCCTTCTGCGGCGAGATATGCAATGAGGTCTAATGCAGTTAGGCGAGTTTGTCTTCTGGATGAGACAAACACTAATGTTGGTTTACACGGAGAGTGTTCTTTAATTGCCTGTCAAATTCAGTCCTTTGTTATAGCATCCGTGCTGTTGTGTAAGATTTGAATTTTGGAAGCTGTACATAAAAGTGCCATTACCTGAAATGTTGGTTTATTCATGGTAGCCATCCTAGGACAATAATGTTTTCCGGGGAAGCCTTGTATATGAACTTGAATGGGGACAGGACGAACAGATGGACGGAAATTATAAAGTCCTTGAAAACCTTTTATACCCAACCAGTCCGCTAAATCTCTTGCATTCGCAAGGGCAGTTGACAACCCGATAACCCTTAGTCCACGTTGGGTGTGTCTACTGATGTAATTCGTACGAGAAACAATTACTTCCAATACGGGACCTCTGTCTTCACCAAGCAAATGGATTTCGTCGATAATTATCAGACTGACATCCTACAAGGATTTGAAAAGTAATTATTTAAACGAAAATAATACGTGCACAACAATACATTTCCAGGAAGGCATACCACATGTTATTTTAATTATACCTGAACGTAACTTCTCGTTTGCCAGCTCCTACTAATACCATCCCACTTCTCTGGAGTGGTAACAATAACGTCCGACTCGAAAATGGCACGCACATCAGGAGTGACATCACCAGTGAGTTCAACAACTTTCTTGCCTAATCGTCTTCCCAGTCTTTCACTCCAGTCAAGCATTCTTTCACGAACTAAGGCTTTCAATGGTGCAATGTATACTACCTATTTAAAAAAATTAGTCGCATATTTATTAATTAGGTGAATTTACAGAAAATGAAAATACAAAGAAGCTTATCACTTTACCTTTTGCTGAGGATACTCCTTAAAAACACGGAACATTGCAATTTCGGCGGCTATCGTCTTGCCCGATCCGGTAGGAGCTCCAACCAAACAATTTGAATCCGTATGATAGAGGCAATGGAATATTTGAGTTTGGATAGGGTTAAAGTATGTAAAATATGAATACAACGCTTCAAATTGGGGTTGCTTCAGAGCTGTTACGGGTAGAGGATCCAAATCAAGAAGATCCGTATGCGGAGGATGTTGCTCAGGAAGAATAAGATGTTGAAATGAAACAGGAACTGTATCGCTGCAGCCCACAAATCTGTCGGAAACGATGCGAATAAGGTACTGTGGCGGAAGTGGCTCTGTGACAGGAATCGTAAACACCAAATCTTGACGCTCGTGCTTCATCACTTGTCGCTTTGTGATTATAAAGTATTCATGGTGGTACATGACGTTATTAACTGAATCTTCAACCCAAATCCAGAAACTTTCGCAGACATTTCCATGTAATCTATCGTTCCAACGGAAGTTTGGTAGAATAGCCAAAGATATACGTAGAACATTCCTGGTAATAGGTTGAATATTTACTTCAACGTCTAAAGATGGAAACTCTTCAGCACATTTTTTAACTACAGCGCCCATTTTTCGGTGGAATATCAACTCTCCGATTTCATCGGCTGATGTTTCCTTCAGTATTTCTATACCCAGTCTTTTCTTTTCAAGTTTGTCTACGATTTCTTGACTGAGTATTTTGTGTTGATGGAGTGGATGATATTCTGACCAAAGCTGCTGGTCTAACATTTTGCTAAACTCTAAAAGCCGACCGGCCAGCAATGGAATGTTTTCTCGAAGCACCATTTCGAAAAATCCTCTGCATATCCTTGAGGCATTCTGCAAGTTCAAAAAACATGGTATTAGAGTTTGTAGATAATGGTTCCTAATTGACACACTATATTCAATCACAATGTTTCACACAATCACAATATTCAATGTTGCACAATAATATTACGTAAACTAATTTTGGTTTATGACATACCGTTATGACATATTGTTGATCAGATTGCAAGGAAAAGCTTCTAATATGTCCTCTTGAAATGTAGGTTTGTATCAAGATGCTGACTTTGCCATGCACATTTTCAGAACCTCCCCACACTTTCAAATAGCAATACTCACGCTTCAATATGTCAAGCTCGTCCAACTCTTCATCTCTGACTTTGATTTGCTCGAATTCGCTTGCTTTGCAAATCATCATTAGGATCATGTCTTGGCTCATGACGGGGCTCAATACTTCATTGAATGATTCGATTGTATCGTATTTGATGTAAAAGTGACTAGCTGTTCTTCCAATATCTGCCATTTAATAGAATTTGAAATTGTAGTCCGCTTTGAATATTTATTTTAAAATGCTATTTTACCCCACATTCTGCAAATTAGCTAGCTTACCTGTAGAGTATAAATATTCAGTTCGCTCATCAAAGCGAATCATTTTTGCTGCTTCTAAACTTCTGGCTGCTTCAACGAGTAGATCTCTTCGTCGAACTGTGAGATTTGGATCTTCCTATATAATTCACACACAAGAGTAATAAAATGAAAACTTACAAACGTTAGCAATGCATTTGCGTTTAATTACAAAAAGGTCTGACATACCAAAGCTTCCATGTACTGAGTTCCATAAAGTTGTGGATTTCTTCTCATTCGTATGTACAGGTACGTATAGGTAAGCCATTCCACTGCTTCTGGTATGTTTGTTACAGTTCCTAGCGCAATCTGTAAGCAATACAAATAGTGATTAATACATATCTTGGTATTTATATTAAAGAATCTGCCGAGTCATCAAAAATCTCTTTACCTCTGCGTTTAGATTGTCTGCCAAAAATTTGATGAAGCTGCTTTCTATTGGGAATTGATTTGTGAGTAGTGACAAATAGTGAGCCAATTTGTCATGAGTTGTGATAATAGTTCCATGACCCTCAGTGTCAAACTGTGGTCTTCCTGCTCTACCAAAAATCTGAAGGACGTCTAGAATTCCGAGGTCAACAAAACTACCTTTGCTTGCATCGTAAATTTCAGTTCCCTATAAAGTACATATTCCTTATTGTTAGTGTCGATTTTACGTTGAAATGAATCAAATTACCCATAAATATTACGTCAATACATCTCATCATGACTTACTTTGATGACAACTGCGTGCGCAGGTAAATTGACACCCCAAGCCAATCTGTGATAATTAATTTATTGCTTAAAAAGAATAAAAATCCGCTTGTTTAATTGCATTTTACAACATTAAACACTTACGTTGCGGTACAACATAACACCTTGATCAATCCATCTGAGAACAATTTTTCAACCATGTTACGATCAGTTCTAAGCATTCCAGCGTGATGTATACAAAACCCGTTGCTGAACAATTCTGATAATTTCTTGTTTCTAGATTTTTCAAGTGCCTTTAATGCCTTTCCAAATTCACTTGAAGACTCGTCTCCTGGTTTAACTTGGAATGTTTCCAGCTGCCCGCTTTTCATGGCTTGCTCAATCAGTACCTCGGCAGTTTTGACAGTTGCGTTTCGAGCATGAACAAAGACCATAACCTGAAGTAAAGTTAAGATTAATTGGAGCCCACAAAGCATACGTTTTAAAATCGTAACGTGAAAAGGATACTCATGGCAATTCTCTACCTGGTGACCTCGCGACACCATTTCAAAGACTTTATCGTAGCAGCACACATCCATTTGTCTCTGTTGCTCTAAAATACTTAGAGCTTTGACGCCTATGAACGTCTGGCCAAGTGGAACAGGACGGAAACGCGAGTCAAAGTAAAATAATCCTACACGGGCACTGACTCTGAGAAACTGGGCTACATCTCTGTAGTTGGGAAGTGTTGCAGATAATCCGACTATTCGTATCATTCGTTGAGATGATTCAACCTGTGAGCAGCCAGAATAAGAATTGTTGAATATCTATGCAAACCTAATGAAATATCCTTCACAGTACCTGTCGAAGTGTTCTGGCAACTAGTGATTCCACAACAGGACCACGATCCCCATGAAGCAAGTGAACTTCATCAATAATAAGCAGCTTAACGAGCTGTGTTAAAGCAACATCTCCGGTTGATTTTCTTGTCACGACATCCCACTTCTCAGGAGTTGTTACTAACATCTGAGTCTGCATAATTTCTGATTTGCTCAATTGCATGTCTCCCGTGAGTTCCCGAACTTGAATGCCTAAAGGGGCTAATCGTTTGGAAAAATTTGCTGTCATTTCTGCAGCTAATGCTTTCATTGGAGCAACGTAAACAATCTGAAAAGTTGGTTTATAAACACATTGTTCTCATTTTGATTAAAAGTCTTTAATGTTTAAACTGTTAAAATGCAACTTACCTTGAATTGATCTTTCATGATAGTTGCACCCTCCATATTGCTAAAAATGCAGTGCATGACTGTTAGCAACGCTATGTTTGTTTTACCTGCCCCGGTTGGTGCACAGATCAAAAGATTTTCGTTTGTTTTAAAGGCAGTTTCAAATACAATTGTTTGTATCCTATTCAGTGTTTTCATTCCACGGAAAACTTGTTGAGCAATCGGGTCCAACGATGAAATAGCGATAAGTTGTCGTCGGGCGGCAATTTCAGGAACAGTAGCCTTCGCGGCAGGTAAGGAGACGGATTCATACTCTTTCGTGTCTTTCCTAGTAATGTTTTCCGGGAGCACAATTTTAACCCCCGATATGAATCCAGACTTTTGCTTGGCTTCAGCATAACTGTCATAAACATTAGGAAGATCTCCTCCTGATAGTTCCACTCCTATGGCTGATGCGTCCGAAGAAGCTCGTGCCATTTGAGCATTTTGATGGGAATGAATTTTATTTAGCATCGTTTCCCCTACTTTCATTTCTGCCTGTGGTATAAGATCGCTAATCGTACTACCAGACTTTTGCATTTTCTTTTCCTCTCTCCTGTAAACCTTCTCCAAAAATTTTTCCTCTGCCGATTGAACTTTGACTCCAATTACTGGATGTGACTGACTTGATCTGGCGTTTTTAACTTGATGCCGAACAGCTTGGGTTAACGCCTCTTCTCTCAGCAAATGCTTCTTGATCGTTTCTCTATTGCTCAAAAGGTTCGTAATCAAATCGAGTTGTTCATAGCCGAGCAAGTCGAACAAGTGCTCCCCGATTTCATCTGATGATCGCTCCATATTAAGTGTTTGGATTATTGCCTCCAAGATATCTTCATTTCCAATTAAGTTTAGCAAATAAGTTTTATCCCATGTGGGTCCTTGTTGGTCATTTTGCGAACTTGAAGGTGTGGGCATTAAATCAGGGAAATTTACTTGTTTAACAGGTGCTGGAGGTGCGTGATTATTAACTTCATTGTTAGCAAATAATTCGGCAACCTTATCGCTTTCACCAGAAGAATTACAAATAGCACCGTCAGCATCCACACGGATAAGCTGAAAACCACTGATATCTCGATCGGCTGCTGCTGAAATCGGATCTAGTCCGTTCAACGGGACTCTTCCGAAAGGGAACAGTTTATTATCTTCCAAATCGCCATTTAATTCCCCTCCGTTTATATCCCGCACAGAGTCGACTTTCCTCTCCCACTTACTTCGGGTTTCACCGTCACTAACCCAATTATTTACAATACCATAAAACGCTTGATTTATTCTAATCATCAGAGATCCATCAATATTCCCAAAGTAGTCTTTGACATTTGATAATAGCTGGCGACTGGGACACGACGGTTTAAATTCGTACTCATCGTAGTCTTTGAGAAAAAAATGCAACAGGGTGATTGCAACGGAGTCCACTTTTTTACGAAAATTTTCTGCAGGAATTTCACTAAACATGGCTATATCTTTGGAGAGGGTATAAAATTTGTGGAAATCTGCCAACGCATCAGATTGCTTTACTTCGGGAAGCTCGTCCAAAATAAAGTTTTTTACTTCTGCCCAGTTTTCAACACTGAAAAGTAATTTAAAAAGCCGATTAGCTAGTTAAAAATATAAAAGAGACATTAACCCATCATCAAATGTAACCATTTCCATAATCAATACTTCTTTTTACCTCTGACGTGATCTTTCTAAACGAGCCTTTCGATGCTCCGCTAAATCAATTTCATGCTGTTTTGCCGTGCGAATTGGTCGATGGGCCAGAGGATTTCTATTCGGGTTTGCTAGTCCAAGGCTCGGATGCTTATCGGCAACGCTTAACATATACTCAGCAAACCGGGGAGGGGCAAACACTCCCGTATCTTTACTTGTGATTATGGCAGGCATATTCTTTCACCAAATAATGACAAACTCTGCAATTTACAAATAATATATTATTGAAAAATAATATCATCATCATCATTATGTTTTAATCACCAACAGTCATGTCATATATGTGTCTATTTAAATTCCTTAATTTCTCAACAGCCCACCCAGGAAGATTACTTACCGGAAGATCAGAATCAAACAAATAAAAAATAATAACAATAACAAATAATATATATAGCAGCAGGCAGCCCACTCGACTCCTCCGCACTAAACCCCACTGCACACAAGACTTGTAATTTACTAAATAAATATATAAAACAAATTAACAGGTAAACAGGTTAGAAAATGGTTGGTTGGCCAGACGGAATGGATGGACGAAAGATGAACGTTTTTTTTCACAAAAAAAAAATATATATATCCCAGTTGACACTTAATTTCCTTCAATCAAAGAGGATGAGAACTTGAGAACCTGGTTGGATCATCTCACTCGTCAATAGTATCTGTCTGTTGCTGTTTTGCCTGAAAGAGAAGTATGAATGAAGTATGTATTGGTGTAGTATTAACACATTACGCTATTACACACAGCTGCTGTGTGTGACAGTGTGGTTAACAGGTAATGCTAAAAATGCAATAAGAACAATGTTGCAATATAAGCTGCCGTAGCACATGCATGCCAATATTGACACACTGTTCGCAACAAGATTCGCACTATTTCGCTCAAAAATCCACTGTGTATCTGCTGAGCGATGATGTGAGTGAGCCGGATATAAAAAATGTGTTACACATATATTCTTCATTCATGGGTCGAATCACTGGAATGGGGGGAGTATAATGGATGGATGCATATTTGCACATCGGGCAGCAATGGAATGGATGGAATACAAAAAAGATCCGTGGTAATTAAAAGTCCTCCCATTCCTATTTTCTTTGTCCATTCCATAATCATCCGGCATCCAGCAGTCCAGGGAATCTAGAGAAACC
>JAANSN010001239.1:0-36551 GCA_036850665.1 Dicranocentrus wangi | reverse complement strand
CACCAACGTTATCTAGACAAAAACTATAATCTTGCATTCCACTATTCCACATCACAATCACTATGCATAGCATAAATACCTAACGTTATGATGACTCAAAACAAGCAATCCTTTCTATATCCTATATCTTTCCTTCCTTTCCTTTTGAATGCTTGTTTTGAGTGCTCTGCATGCAAGTTTTACAGGTTTCTACGTATAACCGGAAACCGGACGCTCGATTACATGGAAAGTGGAAATGAAATCCAAAAATCCGAATGCCACAGCCTCCTCAGTGAGAAGAAATGGAAATGGACGACCATTATTTCGCCAGTCAGTCAGTCATTAGTCCGGAATTTCATCTGGCACATAATTTAAGCCAATAGTAAGCATGATTTAATTTAAACATGTATTTAAGAAAGCACCTTCTGCACACCAAAACAAGAAACATGTATACATATAATACATATCATATCATGGATTGAGGAGAAAGGAAAAATTGCATTTACGAGGAGCGATTGAATCAATTGAATTATTGTATAGCAACTTGTTCCCTACTCTAATTGACATAGTTGAACTTGAATAAATCACCAAAGTTGGCATTTGGCATACGAAATCAAACCTCAAGATGAAATGGGCCAGTAGTAGACACACAACACAAACAAATATGAAAAATGTAACGTGTAAGGATTCAAATTGAGAGCATATTGATATATGGAAATTATTGATACTGGAGGTAATTATTGTACCTACTCCATAAGTGTTTCAACAATGCGCGCAATGCACCCGTGGATTTGGCCCGTAAGGAATTAGCAATCAATCAGAAGTTCGTCGTGACTATTTAAAGCAATGTATGAAGCATTCGATGGCGATCGCATTTTTTTCAAATTATGATGAATTGTGAAAGTTAATCAGAAAGTACAAAAATTTCTCACCAGAAATTGTTTCTACTCCATCATGTTGTGTGATGTGACGCTAGACCTTAATTAGTCACGTGTGAGAATTAAGTCCAATTTATTAAAGGTTAACTCTTGAAACTTCCCATTTCGAACACACTCAATCGGAGAAGTTACACAACCAACAAAAACCAAACTAGTAAATCAAATATTTTCAAATTCCTTCATATTATTTACAAAAGCATGTTTTTAAAAAAACGATACACATTCACATGAACTACTTGAGCTACATAGTAAATACACCAGAATCAACTCCAAGTTAAGTTCAAGGTCAGTTTTAAAGCAGCAGCACAGCAAAAAATTGGCTAATTGTACCACACACAAACACAAATCTGTTAACATGCACACCTATTTCGGGGAATGAATCTCATCTCACATGTTTTCATCGCTGCTGCTGTGTGTGAGTGAAGTGAATGTGCATTGCGGATATTGCGGATTGCAGCTGCTATGTAATAAAATGCCCATATCACCTTTATTCACAATTTCTCAGCTGCTATGCTCCTGTTGTTACTTACATGTTCTCATAACATAATTGAATGATATTCATTCGTGTACACATGAACTTCACACGGCGGTGCGATGGTGGTGGTGTTCAGTATTTTAGAAAAAGTGATGTTAACACATTTACAAGAATCTGCTCGACGTGCCCCGCAGAACCCCGCAAAAGTTGCTCATATTTCTGTTTTTTGTTGGCATATGTAAATACCGTGGCTGTTGTGCATTTGTTTTTTGACTATATTCTTGGAAGGCTTTGCAAGATTCTTGGAAGACATTCTTGGAGTCTTGAAGTTTGTGTAAAATACGGTACGGTATGTAATGTAACGCTGCATAATTACTGCAACTGCATGCATTTAATTAGTTAATTCGTGGCTAATTAATTGTTGAGCGGTTCGGATTTTCGATTCAATCGCATCTAACAAGTCACAAGTAGGTAAGTAAGTATAGATAGTAGTTAAATGGGCAGGTGGTATATGTTATGTTATGTAAATATTATTATGCGAGATTGTTTAAATGTGAACTTTGAAAGGGATTCAGGTAAGTAAAATTTTAAGGGTTTAGGTTACACATACAACATATTGGAACGTTCCAGGAAGATGGAGAGAAGAGAACATGCCGCAGCAGTCGCAGAGAGGTTTCCAAATCCAAAAGTTGAAAGTTCGAAAAACACTGTGACTTGATTGATGAAGAACACGTGAAGCTGCGATTGGTTTGGCGGTTGGATGGAACCGGCCGGAACGGTGAACGGCTTACAGCGTATTTCACAGTCGAAGGGGTATGATAAATAATATATTATATGTTGTATATATGCGCGATAAGTGGAAATGATTTTCGGAATGCGTTATTTTGATGATGTTGATGTACAAATTGCAAAATGTTTCAGGCTTTGCTTTAGAAGAAAACGCTGCAAGGCTGCAAGGTCAGTAGCTTATGCGTGCAGCTAGTCCGGAACAACAACAAATGAGCGTTGCGGCGATGTTTAGTCACTGTATTAATCAAGACTATGCATGGATTGATGAATGACGGTACGGTACGGTACGGAAAGTTAAAAGAGTGTTAGTATTTTATGTGAGTTTGCAGTTTTAATAGAATTAAATTGATTTTTAATTTATTCATAATTTTTAGGGGTTTTTTATTGAATCGCAGTACTCACCACCTTGCTAGCAACGTTTACGCAGCTTTGGGAGAAGCAACAAAATTATGCATTTTAAGGACATGTTATGTAGACAAATTGTATTTGTGAATGCTAATGTAAGATGATTGATGTGAAATTCGCGTTTTGCTTATCTGATTTACTCGATTTTAAATAGGCAAAGAAGCCTATCAAGTATAAGGAGGGTATGCATGCGGATTTTGGGAATAAGTATCATAACCTAGAGAAGAAACTTGAAATTAGATTAAATTAACGTTCTAGGTGGATGATTTGGTGGATGTGAAGTATGAAAGATGCGTGTGAGTTTTAATTGGACATGATATTTTTAACGAATATTTTATACATCAAATAAGTTTTTCAATCATATTTGGGACATCAAAAATTATAATGTTTCGATACTGAACCTTCTGCTTGTCCCCCGTATTTTCAACTTAGGTGTATAAGGAAGCGGTAGTGAAATACCGACACCAAAACATGAGCTGTAAACTTAAATGAAATGTAAAACATGATTATAATACCTATTTAAAACTTTAACTCAATCAGTGTTAACAAGATTTAAATAGGTATTATATGTTTTGAAGGGATCTTATAATATTTTTAAACGACTAAACGAGTCAACCTTGGAACGAATAAGTTTCGTTTTCCTCCAGATATAAATGAATTCCATTTTCTCACTTTTACGGTCATGCAGTTTTGATTTAATTGCAATTTTATGTTTATGTTGTTGAATTGAAATTTATGATAATATTTGATAATTTTACCTCAACGTCCACCTACAATTAACAGAGTAAAACAATATTACGCGTGTTAGAATCCGTGCCCGTATTATAGATGAGAGAATGAATTTTCCTAATATACTTCTGCATTCGTTGATTATGCTTTAACCTGCTTGAGTAAAAGGTCAAGCAAGCCTATACAACAACGAAGTCAATAATCCATTCATAAAGTTATCTAGTGACAAAATTGCCAGAAATATTTGTTGATCAGTTACTTCAGGCGTTTTTATTAGTATTCATAATTGAAAGATAAGATATGACAAAGTTGATTGAGTTTTGAATCCCTCTCTATGCCTTTTGGAAATATTACTTTGTCAGAGCGTAAGTAAGGTTACTTTCAGATAATACACTAGTATTCTATTTTTATCTTCCCTGGGTTAAATTGGGCATGTGCATTAAATGAACTGCATGACATGTGTATAGATCTGAAACTTAAGCATCAAGTTATATCCGGAATACAGCCTAATTAGAAATATTTGTGCCTGTCCAGTAGTACATAGGTAATTAATTTTTTCGGTAGAAGGAATTCTCTAAATATCAGTCAGATCTTCCTTTTTGTGTTGTACTTGTGTACCTGTGTTGTTGTAAGAGTTCGCAGAAAAGAATGCCTTTTCATTCATAAAACCGCGATGAACTGCTTTATACTACGTTCTACGTACCTGACTAAGCACATGCAAAACAATATAATTGATTATAAAGATGAAAACGATTGGCATGTTTATAACAATTGGGAATTTTGTAGAAAGTTATTTCATGTCTGCCAGCGCCACTACCCTTTCTATCAAAAGGCTCAACAACTGCAAAAAGTGTAAGACCAAGTGTAATCTAAGCTATGTACTATGTAATTGCTTGAAAACTTATACTCTTATAATATTCCTAATGTGTTTCTCACTCACTTCAAGGTATTCATAAATTGTTCTGCTCCAGTTGAGTTTTGCTTTTCTGGGCGGACACCTGTCTTTGGATTATTTTTGCTTTGGTTATTAAAAGGAAAAAACTTGCTGAATACATTATGAATGGATGATACGGTTAATGTGATGATTGAAATGATGGTTGTACCATGTCAAGAGGAAGTTAATTATTTTACGCTGTTTTTTTTTTAATTTTGTTCGTTTACCACCAACCAGCATATCACCACACACCACTACCACCGAAGCTGTTAGCAACTCATGCTTAAACATTCACAAGCAATAGGGGGGACAGCGAGCAAATAATTTTCAAAGTTATATAAAGATTAAAAAGTTATCTTACGTTTTTGAAATACGATGATGAATAAATGACCGGGTTTTCACATCTGTAGCAATTTACTGTTTATTCGCAATTTTTGTAATACCATACTATACGGCGTGGCGAGTTGAAGGAACAGTATGAGTGAAGAAGAATGAAAGTCATGAAATTGAAAAGGATGTTTTGTTAATAATATCTTATTCCAACGTGATTTAAGAAATAAGACTATTTATGAGTCCATGTATTAATCCTGTCACCAAATAACATAATATAGTTCACGATTAGCTCCACGTACGCGTTTGCATCACTGCATACGCTGCTACCGCATTCTATCAAGTAGCTTTATTGAGAAGAAATGTGAAATGCAAAAGAAAGCAATCTTTTGTTTACTTCACTGACGGCAGTCGAGTGAATTTTTTTTTTTTGAATTTATAAGACTTAAGAACAGTCCAGCGCAGCGCAGTTTGAGCCATTTGGTAAATAACCTCATTAAGAGAAAAAATAATAATTAAATTTTATAGCATAATTACTTTTTCTTAGCAGTGGTAATGGCCCATGTATATCGCTTCAAACATATTGTATGCGCATGTTGTGGTCTTGTTTGTGGCAAGTTTTATAATCCCTTGGGTTTCCTTTGATAAGGATAATGAAAATTGCACAAAAATTAGAAAATCATTTTGTCCAACCCCAGCAGAAATACATGCATCCAATCCCGACCCACAACACCTCACACATAGTATTACTGATGAATTATATATCATCATCATATATATGCATTTTGAAAATTTAGAAACCCAAAATTAAAACAATTATTACACCAACTGCAATAAATGAGCTGAATGAGCCAGAGGAGTAAAATGCCATAATACAATGCGATTATCACCTTTACCCATCTCCCGTTGACTTTTCAAACTTTTTATTTCGATTTCACTTCAAAAACATAAGAGCAGTTATTATTAATATTATTTCATAAAAATACCTCCCAAATAGCTGGCAAAATCATCAATCATAATTCAAAAGGTATAAGTTCCTTCGTTTCATTCTGTTTTTGTATGAAACACATTCTGTTGTTGACTGAATGCTTATACACAAGAGTGCAAAAAAGAAACTTGCAGTTTGACTCTTGACTCAAAGTTCCACTCTCTGTGTGCCTTGCCTATATACCTGTTAAAGCCACTAACTGGCACTTTGGCAAATGAAATCACACCATGAACACATTTCATACTTACAAGATAACATCTTACTTCATCTCATCTCACTATACGCCGTACCATACGATGAGTAGCTACTGGTGGGTACTCTGCAAAAAAGCTGTATCGTTGTAATAAACTCTGAACTCTTTGACTTCAAGCTTCAAGCACGTCCTTTTCTTGTGAAAATCAGCAATACGATATGATTATGATGAGCATCAAGGAGTAAGGAGCGTAGGTATATACCATGATGCGTTCTACTCAAGGATTTTAAATCTTGGTATGGTAGTGAGATGAACTCTTTAGTGTTTTCCACTTGGACGCACCGGCTTGGCTTGGCTCGAGATAATGCGGGAGTCACTATTCCTTGCAATAATTTCCTAAAACAAGTGCAAGTGTAAACGAATAAAAAAAAAGAATGAGTATCAAAGCTCGGTTTAACAACTCCATATATTCAACAACTCATATCCACAGGGTATGTATTTAAGCCAATAATAATTACCGACAGGATTTTTTGCTTGAACTGAGGAAACCCCATTTGTTGGAGAATCAGCCAAAAGGAGAAGAGATGAACATAGGCAAAAATAAAATGACAAGGAAGAAGGTGGTGTTCTTCTTCACCAAAATATGCCCAAAGTCATAAATAATCATTTTACTACCCCTTTCCTCTATTCCTCTCCTTTCCGCGAGAAGTTGATCATGAAAAATATCATACATCCTCTTTTACGTAATATACCTACTTTCCATATAAGAGCTAGAAAGTACGTGGAACTTTATAAACATCCTTTCGATATGAGCATAAAGACCATTCCATATTTTGCACATTAGGACCAGGTGAAGAAGTTTGCTAACTCGGTCCTTCCGTTTTAACACAAGCTCTTCCAAAAAGAGGAAAATTTTCGTCCTATCACCACTTATGTATCTGCTACCTCCCTTTGTTAAATGTCTATAGGGCGAGGAGTTGAAGATGTGGATTTTGAGCACATGAAGTTAGTTACATGCAAAGAAAGTATGGTGCTCATGAATTTCTTTCCCTGCCTTACCTTTTTCTTGTTTAAAGTGTTTACTTCCTCCCTTTTTCTTATATAAACCCTTTTCTCATTCCATCTCACAATTTCATTCACCAAAAACTCCTAATGTTATCTTATCGTGTTCTGCGCAAATATGGTCATGTTCGCGTTTCCACTTTATCATTACGAATTTGATGACTACCATTGTCAAACCTATTATTCCTCAACGCTCCAATCTTTTCAGGTGAGCTTGAAATTTGCATGTTTTATTTGGGTGTTCCTTGAAATTTCACATACTTTTCGTCTTTCCCCAGCGGAAATATATTATTTTTCAAAATATTATTCAACAGTCATATTCACTTGAAGCGTTTTGCACAGTTATTTCTTCTTCTGGGCGGTTCTCCATCTTGTGTCCTCTCCCCAGTGCAGTGACACTTGGGAATAAGCATTATCCTTAATTTTAGGTGAATAGGTGCATATTCGTTTTTTACAGTCTATTGTATAACATGTCTTGGGAGTTTTATGTTTTCTCAAGTACATCAAATATCTCAAAAGATATAGCTTTGATGACTCTTGAATTTTTTTCTGCTCACAAGCAACCATTTTTCCTGTGATAGTAGCGGGTTTTGGATATGAAAATTTCGCATGCAAACAACAAAGGCTAAGGCTCTCCTATTATTTTTATAAGCAGTGTTGATTGGCAAAGTACATAGGTAAGTATGTTGATATATAAGTATGACGTGGCGCGTAGTTATCAGGTTTCTCATTACTCATCATCATGCATATTATCCTAAGAAAAGAGGACTTGATTTACCAAACCAAATAACTCTGATTATTAGTTGCTGCACGTATCAATAATTAGTTTAAATTGAGTGGTGATAACCACATGAAAATAGATAAGGATATGCATAATTTTAACAAAATTGCACATGCATCAGCGTTCGTCACTCATTATTCGCATGTACATAATTGCGTGCATAGGTAGGTATACAGCTCAAGGCAGTATTTTCCTTTATTTCTACCTAGCTGTCCATGGGCATTTTTCTGAATACTTTTATGCATCTATCTGTCCTTGTGTGGTGGTACTCCCTCACTCTGCAACTGATTGTCATAGTCGGCTTCTACCATGATTGATGTTGTGATGTGGAGGATAAACACAGTTTTCAAATGCGAGACTCGCTGACTACCTAGATATCTGCCTGCCTCTTTATTTTCCATAATATTCATATTGATTACGAGCTACTCCTCCTAACATACACTTGAGATGATATTACGAATACGTGTATTACCCACATGCTCATAAACCCAAGAAGCACAGCGGTACCCTTCTCCTCCCTTATACCTGTCAAAAAGGATACTGCATAACATCTACCTATAGTCCCATCGTCGTCGTGTGGCATTGCATGCATCTGTGATCTGTTATTTCAGCTTCCAATGATATTTTAACTCTGTTTGTCTGCTTTATAACCTAAATATGGAAAGTAGCACTGTTTCTCAACACGATACCTTTCTTCTATCAGTACACACATATTTGTACACAGTGAATGGACAATTATGATGAGAATTTCTAGTACCCGCTTATGCTACACTACCCAAACAATGTATCCATCGTGTATTTTCAATAGAGGAAACGTGCATACATGCAAGTTGGTTGCTCATTCACTCACTCACTCAATACGTACGTACGTACGTGTTAATCATATAATACCCGAAGTACTTAAACTTGATCTCTTTAGTAGAACGTGGAGCTTATAGAGAGACGCAAGAAGCCGCAACAAAAACAGAAAACACACATCCAACTAATCTATTGCCATTAGACGATACCAGCAGGAGTCTAGAAAACACAAGAAGCCACAAGTAGAATAAAATATTATAGTAGCAATAGTGTGCAACAATCAAGTTATAAATTTTCGGAAGATATATAAAGTTACACATGCACAGGTAGAGGTACATTTATGATACGTGTAGACATTCTAGTGAAGAAAGTGTAATAATTACCCTTCTTCATTTCGAGTCCCCCCGTCTAATACCCTCTAGTGCACAGTAAGTTTAGCTAAAAATACACTATATTGTTTAAGACGTGGACGACTTCATGTAATATTGCATTTTTGCATCAAAACTATTCACTTTTGCTCGTGTGTGATATCGATATAGTACTCTGATAGCCGCACACTTTTCCCCCTATCATATCAGTCAGTCAGTTAGTCAGCCAAAAAGTTTTGCTTTGCTTCTCATCCATCTCTCTTTCTACTACGCGTATCCTTCCATTTTCAATTCAATTCATTGTTAGCACCTCTCTCAAAAAATCCTCCTTTTTTGAAAGTTTTTCGTATTACAAGCACATAATTTTTGATCATTTTATATTATCAACATAGCCCATGTATTACAATTTTGTAAGCCCCTTTCAATCTCAAGTGTATAATATGTATTTTATTGAAAAGTGCATTATTATAGCATAGCATTATTATTACTATTACTACTATATATACATACACAAAACACCAGATAATTTTTCTCTTTTCCTTGTGTTGTTAACTTTAGCATTGACTTTTGCGAGAGTTGCATACATATTGCTCTTGTTTTAGTAAAAATTTGGTGTTCCTTTTTTAAAACACAGCAATTGCACAGCTAGACCTTGTGTTACCTTTAAGTGTATATACACATCTCTTACTTAATTCTCCCTTTTTTCAAGTTCTTCTCTAGTTTAGCAGCTCAACTGTGAAGAAAAAACTCAGTTAGGATTTTACCTTTCCTTTTACAGCAACTGCTTTGTCTGCAGAGTACTTCTCAACTGACTCAAGTAATCCGTCCATCCGTCAAAAAACCGTACATGCTTATTTAATACTTACCATACAGCAGGGGAGAGAAATACTACGAGGGTATTACTCACAGTATAAACCAGTTCAGTTTTCATCGTTCCTTGCGTTGCACTGCAGCTCTCGTTCATCTCAAAAGTCACAACTTTTTTCGAGAATCTGCACAAATACCCTGAGCAAGTGTACTGCACTGGCTATAAACAAGTCAAGTGTGGAAGACGAAAAAAGATATTTTTTTTTCTAGAGCAACTCCACTCAAACTCCTTCTCTTTTTTGCTTGCTCACAGTTGCTCAAAAACTATTCTTGTGATACGAATAGGGGAAAAAATACAAGGAAGAAGGGATTTTCTTTGTCAAGGCTTTTTTTCAATTTAACTCATCAGTCATCCTCATTTCGTGTGAATAAAGAATAACCCTTTTGTAACGGAACTGTTTCAGTGTGTTACGAAATCTCTGTGATCCAATTCTTCGGAAGAAAAGAAAGGATTTTGTACTGATTTTGGATTCTTTTATAAGCTGCGGTGGAAAAAAAAAACAGGTATGTGGAAATATGCTAAGCAAATTTACATTTTTGTGCAGAGCGATATATATTCATGAAATTTATGATTTTCTAGTGCAGTGTCATATTATTATGTACTTGCTCATTGTCGTAAATATTTCGTTTGAATAGATTGTTTTTCACGGGCACCTTTTTAACGAAAAAAAAACTTAAGTTGTTCCTTGTCAAAGTGACACGACAGGGGTACGAGTCTTATCACACTTTTTTTCTACATAAATCCGAGTTAAACAGCGTCTCGTCTGTCGTGGTCATTTCTCAGATGACTTTTACAATTGTAATGTGATTTTAAGCATATACGGCCGTGGCGTGTCTTGTTTGCTGAAGCGATTTTTTCCGCACGCTTGCCATTTCAGAATGACCATATAGGCGAAGCAGGCATATTGCTCATTTAATAAGAAAATCCAAGGGGGTAGAAAAAAACGGGATGTTTATGAAGATAAAGTGTGATGATTAAATGTGACGGGACGGGACAGTAGACAGCATGCTTCCATATAATGAAACGAGCCATTTTCTGTTTAGACATGCACTTTAATTCACATTAAGATTAGTGGCAAGTTGGAACATGGAGAAAAGAGGGAGTAGAAAAGCGTGATTTAACAATTTTCTCGTATGTAAATTGTATCAACACAAGCTGGCGGCATGGGGTATAATATCGTATCTCATATAAATTCCATTCATTTTCCCTTGTCACTGTCGCAGTACCGCATTACTAGCGATTTGATAAATAAAACTACATTATTCACTTTACGTGACCGCTTATACCAAATGCAGTTTTTTGTTGGGCCGCTCTAACTCATGTAAGCCAAACTATGATTCAGATTTTGACTTCCTTTTCCTGTTCAATAGCCCTGCATTGTCACTCTCTGACTGACTGTGAGTGGGTGTTTGTCTGCGTAAGCGAATGAAAAGCAATGAAGTAGACGTGCAGTTCCTGTTTTGATACGGGACGGGATTTGGTATTATCCAGAGTAGATATTTCTGAATGTCAAGTTTGAGTTGGATATGCTACAGAGCATATTAAAGGTCATCCAGTCATTGCCATCGGGGTAGCAATCAAAATGAATTTTTTAAGCTGACTATGACTGCTCTCACATTACCTAAGCCATCACGGCATGAAAGAGCAATGAATCGGATGATTCAACGCGTTCCTAGTATCGAAATCAAATCTAGAAAATCTAGCGAATAAATGACAAGAGCACATCATCGTGTACATAACATTTTACACACATTATGCATTCCTTTAGATTTGCCACAATACTACACCACATGAGTCTGATCAGAATCTCAATTCAACTCCTATTTGGGATTATTTTACTCGTATATTTTTTTGTTATGTGATTGTATCCTTCTAAAGGTAAAAATGTGCATAGAGCATTTATTGTTGAGGCAATAATATGCATTGTGAATGCAAGTTGTGCATTACGTGTGCATACATTGCAGTGCATGTATTTCCACTTTAGTCGAGTATGTGCTTTACAAGCATGCAACTAATCTGATTCGATTTGGCTTGTGGGGTGGCAAGCGAGAGAAAAAAATGATCAGATTAAACGAATCCTTCTTTTGACTAAAGTAAAACGTCTTGACAAGATGAAAACAGAAAGGTAAGAGCTGATTGAGCCTAAAGCGAGGGATGTGGTATGCTGTTTTATCGAGCTAAAGCTAGATAGTGACTTGTATACAAAATGTCAGATTAGGAGAGTGCATTTTTATCAGGAGGGTTCGACTACAAAAATGCATTTCTGCTCTCATTCTATAACTTCTCTGTCTTACATATACCCAATCCAAATTACAATTGATATAGTATAGTATACAGTACAGGGAATATTTTTGAGTGAAGAAAACAAATAGCTTCAAGTCCAGGTGTTTCTCTCTGTCGCGACGCCATACTTCACATCAGTTGAGAAGTAAATGAACCAAGAATTATGGATTGTCTGTAGGGGGAACTGTAGGATTTAGATCCATTGTCATATCTCATTTTTACTAGAGAAATGCATATCTCCACATAAAATACATCATCACGATGAAGCATGGAGCAGGCAAGGCAATACTCCCAATGTTCGGCATGACTTGACATTTAAAACTATTTTTTGTTCAAATCATTAAGCACAGTTTTGTAACATTGTTTTGTGCATGTGAAGTGTATTTGTACAATGACGCCCTTACCCTTCCCTCCCGCACTTCCTTTCTCTTCCCTAATAAAATTTAACAGCCCGGAAACTGCTGAATGATCAACAACATTTTGAAGCCCTTTGCCTCGTCTGCACGCACCATAAAATGCGTAGGCTATTTTGAAAATACGTGAAAACGAATCAGGAAAAGCGAAGCCCTTGATTGGAAACAATTTAACAATCCCCGATCGCATGTGTATCCGCCATCCGCAATAACAATTGCACCGAAAAGTGGGAAGGAATGATGTTGCCAGGATTAGTATAGGAATCCCCTCTCTCTCGTTTTATTCGTGACCTATCCTCCTTTCTACTTTTCCAAACTACAGACATAAAATATATTTTCTTCTCGTACGATGTGTCATTAGCTCTTGTGTAGATTGTAATGACGGTGTTGGTGAAATTGTCATCTTGTCATCTTTCCCCCAACTGGGAGTCCATAGTCGCACAGACATAATCATTACGAAAAGGAGAATTGCCCATTTGATTTTCGTACACTAAACTGCATCAAAATGACGCAGCGAATGCACTCATCTGGTTGGTGTTAGGGTTGTGCGGTGGTGTGGGGGAGAAAAAAGATATATATTTTTTCTCTGGTGGATCCCCATCCTCATGTTTACGTTGTCATTTTCATTTTTTCTGTTTCTCTCTTCCGGAATATGTTGTTTGCTCAAATTGTGATGAGTTGAGTGGAGTCCCCACGCTTCCAAATTGTTATGTACAGAGATTACATTTAGAAATATGGAGTGTATCTGTGCCTCCTGAAATTTACTCGTGTTCTCCATATTTTGGACACGTACCTTGCCGTTATTCGATACTTGTGATGAAACCAGGGTATTTAAAGGAAAAGGGACAGGCGCAAAGAAATACAGAGATGATGTTTTGTTCAAAGGAAAAAGGGCTTTGACTTCTATATGCATCACACAATGCATCGTATATTGCTACTGATCCTCCTACTCCTTATATACTATGCGTTTCAATGTTTATGTGTGTGCATGGTGGTGGTGGTACGTTAGTGCTTTTGTCGTACTGCGACTGCTGGATATAGCCATGTTGGAGTGCAATGTGTAAATACACACTCCATCATGTCACCGAGAGGACTTTCCCCTTTTCGCCTTGAGACTTTTCGTCTGCCTGCATGTAAGCCTAGTCCTAGTCCAGAAAATGGATTTCAAGTTGGAAGTTGTGTTTCGGGCTAGTCTCGTTTCTCTGCTCTGCTCTAGGTTTTCATTACATTTTTGATGATATTGTATGCGTACACATGCACTCACGTAAACATGCAGACAACCGTTTATGGCACGTCGTTTCCTTTTCTGATACATGAAATGGGAGTTTGGCTCTCGCCTTTCGGCTAAAAAAAATATTCAAGGAGGATTCTGGATTTTCATAGTTTCGGAGTACTTTGTGGTGTCAATCTTTTCCGTTGTTTACCTCAGAGCTAGCTGTAAAAAAATCTACTAGAAAGGGCATATCGAAAGTGCTCCACACTCCGGCTACAAGAAGAGCTGAGTATTTACATATTGATCCAAACAAGGTATGCGCAAGAATGCACGTTCTAAAAAGGAGAAAAAAATATTTTTAAGTCAACGTCTCCTCTATCCTCTCATGCTGTTGGCAGGCATAATATCTAGAATTTGGAGTGGAGGGGATTATCCTTATCAAATTAGAGTTTTTTAATCGGAAAGAGAGATAGAAAACAGAATGTTTGCCCACTGGATGGTTTTTTCTGGGTAGGGGATATCTTTATGGCTTTTTTGAGAAAAGGCTGAAATCCTTAGGTTATATCCCTTTTCGGCGGTTCACTGAAAAACAGGAAGGAAGCCAACCACATTGCCAACCGCGATCTCATTTTGGTTGCAGCAGTATAATGATAATGATGGCGGCGTAATGCACACTTTGCAATATTAATGACATGCAGAGGATGAGGATACTGACTCACGCCGGATTCTGCAGAAACAAGAAACGAGGCTGATACACAATTTTCCATTTCCAGAGATTTTCATTTTCATCATCCCTGCCTGACACTTAAAGGTTCCCGTAAATGCAGCAGTCGACTCACACTTCATCTCAAAAACAGACGGTTAATACATGCGTGGTGGTAGTTTGGTCGGGTAGACGGGTAGCACTTTGAATGTACAGAACTAGTGGACTAGCTGCAGCACTGCGTTCACATCCATTACTGTTTTAGTGCAAAGCCTCCTTGTCGGTGTGTGTATTGCTCAGGAGAATTCCCAGCCGAATCGATTTTGCTCTCTGAAAGGAAAACCCCTTAGTTTCTCACATGCAATTGGAGTAGCAACAGCTCTGCACCCTCGCCCTTGCCTTGTCTCTGGAGGTACATGTTCTGTGAACAGTGAACGTGAATTTCGCTCGTATAGTGACACATCTTGCACTGCCGTAATTTTTGGAAAGGAAGAAGAAGGGAGGCGAGGAAATAAAAATATACGTTTGCTAAAAATTTTGTTGGGGGAGCTACAATTGATATAGGTATGTATAGTGGCTGACAGATAGCTCATCTTCATTACAAGCTTTTTGTGTGCAGTGGTGTGCACTCTCTGAAAAGAAGTAACGAAGGAAGAAGGAACAAAAAAAAGTGGAGAGGGGAAAGGTACAGAGAACATGTCAGTTTTATATCATCTCATCTGAATTTTTGCTCTTTGACAGCTCACCAACTTGGTACACATAAAATATGTATACAGCTCATATTCTAAGATGACAGTTTAGGCAACAATGTGCAATGCTGTGACCATTTTTTCATGTTGGGCATTTTGACAGATCAGACCTGGCACCTTTGGCTGTTTCATCCTCTAAACTTTATACTGTATTATAGCCTGCTTACACGATCATCGCGACAGCTTATCCACCTTAAACAATATATGAAATAGTACCGTTTCGACTTTAACTTGTTTCTGCAAAAGTATTTATCCAATAAATTCCTACGTGCTGTAAAATCATGCTTTATCTAGGAATGTCACGTTGAGTATTGTCGCCTTCTGGTAAACATCTGTGAAAGCTGTCTCTGACTTGGTCTAATCGTTGTGCAGTAAACATGGCTTTCACAGCTGCACGCCAACTTTTTAGGCATGTTTCATCCCTTTACATTTTCCCTAATGGGATAGGACAGTAACGAAAGTATCACTGTTTCACCATATCGTGAAATGAACTTGTCATTGGGTCTCTGATTTCTGCCATGCCAAAATTGCTATTTTACTCCTCCGTACATGTCTGCATCCTTTTTGTCACTGTCGACCTATGTATTCCTCTGCAGCAGTTTCATTTGAAATGTCTCAGCCTCCCTCCATTATCATTATCATTAATAACTCTGTAAAACTTTAACATTAATTCTAAATGGGAGCAATTCCGCCGTGCACCAAAAACAAAACAAGTAGCAACTGTTTCTGCATACATAATGTATATTTAAAAGCGGCTTCTTTCCCAAAGTATTACTCTTCTCATCATCATTATCCTCCTCAAAAGAAAAAATAAATTGGAGGTTTTTGAACTAGTATGCAGCAGATCACAAAGACGCTGCACATTTCAACATGGGATCATGAAGAAAGCACATGCGTTTTTAGTACAAGTTTTTTTTACCTTTAGCATTCGTTCGTAGTGCATGTTGTGCTTTATGTCAGTCAGCAAAAATGTTGATACACAAAAAGTGTATACATGAACGTTAATCATCATTACCATCATCGTCACCATCAACAATGTTCCATTCATTCAGAATATAAGAAAGAGCTTAGCAAGTACAGAAAACATTACTACCTGCAGCATTGAATTGAAGATGCAACCCAGTTTTCTTTATACAATTGTGCTTTGATAGCTCCTACACAGGCTACTCGACTCGCTGCAAGTGATATTTATTTTGTTAGTGCTTGCATACAGTAGTAATGTGCAAAAAGATACGATAAAAAATGGCTAACGTTATTTTGGTTGGATGCGATGCATTCCAATAAAACATTGGCTGTAACACACGGCACTTATATCTGCATTTTTAATAGTAGAATACCACATCCAAGCACGCAGAAGTAATCGGAAAAAGTATATTTTTTGTAGCTGGAAGGGAAAATGAATGGGTTCCTAATGACTTTTGAGATTCATTAATATCACTACATGAAACTTGATACATGGTACTAATCCTCTGAAATATGAGTGACGCGGGGAAATAAAAATTGTTACATCTGCAAAATTAGTTCTCCTTCTGGGCACGTAAACCCCTACTCATCACCTAAAAGCACAAAGTAAACAACAACAGAGGAACCTACGAAGGAAAAAACAAAGTGCTCAGTTGACTTTGACAAGGATGACGGGAATGTTTTAATGATAATGACTTAGTGGAATACAATACCGGGCTAGCCTGACACAAATTAGAAGTAATTGAGTTGTAATCGTAGGTACAATGTAAGGCAGTCTTGTGATCATAAATCATCATTTATCATGTCGTCCTTCAAACAATCTTAGAGCGAGTGTATTTATTTAAGGGATATTGATATTGAACAAAACGTAGTAATGGGGTGAAAAATAGAATTTCATTGAAATATTAACCACTAATGCTGTACGACTTCTGTTCTGATCAATCTGAAAATCCGTTTTATCCCCTTTTCAACGGTTTCCTCACGGAGGAATCACCAAAATAATGCTTGTGTGATTCACCGAAACTCCTCACATCATGTGAACGAATGAATGGGTAATCAGAACAATTGAGGACAAAATTTTGACAAGAAAGAGACAAAAGTGGCGCTGCATGGTAGAATATTTTTCTGCGAAATTTTTGCTCTTGTGTATTAAGGAAGACTAGAAAAAGTCGCAAGGTACATAATATAATCCTCATTATATCATGCAGATTGTGTGTACACCAAGTTCATTGATTCATTCATTAGTTCCCGTTATTGTTTTCCCTCGCCGGCTGACTGCCTTTCCCATGCATGTGGTTCATACTCGAAAAAATCTTTTTCCTCAAATTGGATCTCAGGAACAAAGAATTCTTTAGCTTTTGTCGTAAAAATGAATGAATCTTTTTCCCCTACAGCAATGTAATATTTGCCATGTCAGCTTCATCAATGGGAATAAATTTGTCTTTGCTCAGTGAAAAAAGTCTATTCAAGCCGAACCCAAACCACTACAACGACCACCACATCATCTAATCATATCAACTTTTCTATTTTTCAGACGGGAAAACTAGCTTCAGTGAGAAAAACAACGGGAAAAACTTTTTGAGGACATTCGAGGGATTGTATTTTTATTTTTTTGCATCAGTTGATGCCCAGTGTTTAGTGCCAATAAAAGTGCGGTATATTTTTGTCCTTTGAGAAAGATAATAAAAATTGAGTCAAAATGAACGGCATACATCAGAACGGAAACGGGATTTCAAACGGGGCGGAAGGAAGTTGCTGGGAGAAAGGGATTTGGCTGGTCGGTTTGATCAATTCACAATTCAAGTACCTCACGGCGGAAACGTTCGGCTACAAAATCAACGCGAACGGGATATCCCTGAAGAAGAAGCAAACCTGGACTTTGGAGCCTGCCGGAGACGGGAGTGATGCGATCTGCTTGAAATCCCATCTCGAGAGATATCTCGCCGTAGATCAGTTTGGCAATGTGACTTGCGACGCGACAGAAAAGGATTACGAGAGCTACTTTGAGATCAGCGTCCAAAATGAGACCGGTAAGTGAACTTTATACAAAAAAATGGCACCTCCTCCCCTGCATACCTTTGAGCAAAAGGAAACAATGACCACGGTTTAATTTAATTATAGAGATTTAAACGTGGAAAATGTCCTGATTATCTTCCTTTTTCTTACAATTTATTCTTCAAGGAAATGCATACCGACGGTGCGGACGGTGTAAATTATGTTGTATCTAGGCTTAACTTTTGTATTTCTATAGGGGCACGCAATAGGTACATTATATTTATCCTAACGTAATTCCATCCTACACCGAGTTTCTGTGAACGTGCGATGCATGCCATGAAAATCATGATCGTGAAATGATGATCATCATGAAAATAAAATGATAAAACACTGCAAACGCAAAACCACCACCGTAATATATGAACAGAGATGAGTTCATTTACCGGCCTTAGGGCAATTGGATCCACATGAGCAATGAGTAATATCTATCAGACTCTAAAATCTTTTTTTTTAAGTTCTCTCTCTCTCTCTCTCTTCAGTGCTCTTATGCCCATTCACAATAAGACATAGATGTAATACTTAGCCGTATGTACAATAAGAGTGTACACTTCGAATAAGCCATACATACGTAGACTCACTTGTTGTTCTCTGTCTTAATACATTTTTGACGTTTTCCATTATTTTTGCTTTATGCAGTGAATTACAATTTTATAAATAGGTAGAGAGCATAGAGAATATAAAGGCATCTAACGCAAGTATCCTTTTGTGGAAAATTGAGATATGGATTGAGACTTTTTACTTGAAAAAAAATTTATCGGCACGCTCTCTTTTTTTCTCTGGTTTGGGTTTCAACAAAAGTTCTATCAGGATAGCTATTCATCATCCTGAATGTGTACGAGGTAAAGAAAAGTCTAGCATGTACCGACAGAGCAAATTCGAATTTGTTATATTGAATGAGCCTAAAAAGTGAATAGGGAAATTGTAGGGGATAGAGGGAGAGATGCAGCGAGGATAGCAACATGATGATAGTGATTTTTTGAGTATGCTCAATTGGAAAAACATTAGTTTTGTTGAAAAAAAATGAGGTACATGCTACGTGTGGGATAGAGAGGTATTATGTCAGAGATGCCATATTACGCGAGGAAAGTAAATCTAATTAGGAACCAGATAAAAATGATCCAAAAGTGAGACTACGGATCAGATCATCACGTGTTTATGTCAGACTGATAATGAAAGTTCATTTCTTGGGTTAAATGAGGCGTACGTTGTGCAACAGCAAAAGGTGCGTGTGTGTACGTTAAATACTTGACTTTGTTGTGTAACTGAAGAAAGGGAATGTGTGTAAATGAGGGAATGCATGTTAAAGAGCTGCCAAAAATCAACATGATTAATCAAATTAACCCCGTGCTAAGTTACAAACAGGGCTAATTACACTGTGCGAACATAGTAAGGCACTTAAATCGCAGTCGTGGATGGACACGGCGTTCAAAGAGAAAGATTGCCTTTTTGCCAATATGGAGAGAGGAGCAATGAACGAAGGATCGATATTATCCCGACAAAAGGGAATTGCCATTAAGATCTACTTTCTACTTGAAAACTATGCTCACTTCATATCTATATCGTTATACGTACGTTTGCAGTCAAAGCATAATAAATATGTTCATGAAACACAGTGCGAAGGAGCAAAACCTGGAAGTTAAGAGACTCATATAATAATGTACAAAAAATGCATTTGCATAGAGGAAGTTTTATTGCTTTTCACTTGGACAAGCGAGTCCATTTCTGCTTCCTTTAATGTACGAGCCACTTTTCCTGAAAGATTTTAGTACTTGAGAGGTTATCCTTAATCCATTTAAATCCAGTGTGAAAATGATTAAACTTTATATGTTGCTTACAAAGACGAAATCGCTGATAGGCTGCAAAATCGGATATGTTATGCATCCATATCCATATAATATCCTGTTGTTTTTGCCACTTATAAGACTTCGTTAGTTTCGTGGTGCTTGCTTGCACAAAAACTGCGAGCATTCGCATTATGTTCAAGTGGGAAAATTTATGAGACTTTTAAATGAACTACGGCATAAATTAACAGCAGGGAGAAGGGTTCTGGTGAAGTAGGATGCGGAACTGTGTAAATTACGCTTGTAGACATACTTATTTGAATTTGCAATGTAAGCTTACATCATTCTACTTTGCAACAACCGAACGAATAACTGATTTTAAATTTTCCCTGATATTTGAGAGGGTTGCTGATCATGAGGATGAATTTATAATCTAATTAAAAGTGAGTTATATCCGTATAACCGTAACATCCGCTGTCAAAATCATGCTTGGGTCGTGGTACATACTTATTTGAATTTGCAATGTAAGCTTACATCATTCTACTTTGCAACAACCGAACGAATACCTAATTTTAAATTTTACCTGATATTTAAGAGAGCTACTGATCATGAGGATGAATTTATAATATAATTAAACGTGAGTTATATCCGTATAACCGTAACATCCGCTGTCAAAATCATGCTTGGGTCGTGGCATTAAAGTAAATCTTGATTGAAATTACCGTTTCAATCTGATTTATGTGCAAAAATGATGAATTAATATAACAGATATATGCGCACTGGTATTTTATAGTAATTTTATTGGACCGTTGGAAAACAGAGGTAGTTTAGTGCATGCATATATCTCAAATAAATTTTAAATCCGTTTTTCTTTCTTCCAGGTAAATGGGCTCTCCGCAACATTTCCAGAGGTTATTTCCTCGGAGCTGCCCCGGACAAGTTGATTTGCACCGCAAAGGCTCCTGCCGATTCAGAATACTGGTCTGTCCATATCGCCGCTAGGCCTCAGGTCACCCTGAAGTCTGTCGGACGCAAACGCTACGCCCACTTGGCTGACAGTGAGGACGAAATCTACGTCGACTCCAATGTCCCTTGGGGCGCTGACACTTTGTTCACTTTGGAGTTCCGCGATGGCAACTACGCCATTCACTCTTGCAACAACAAATACTTGCATCGGGATGGAAAGCTTCAGGTAAACACCGCGCCACTCGTATGGTTCCCTTAATGACCACTTTAATGTACTAATCAAGATTTTAAAATTATATTCAGTGTAGAATTGCGTAAACTGCTAAATTGCTGGTTTTCACTGATCACTACCAACTCTTTGAAGTTTTTCAGTGTATCATTATCATTACCCCTTGAACATCTAAATTGCATAGAGATAGAGCGTGGGAGGTAGTCGAAAAAGTGTTTAAGATTCAGTCAACAAACCTGATTTCACTCATTGCATTCGTTATTCTTCGTCATCCACTTTGGAGGAAACGATTAATCAGCAGTGTATATGCATAACAAGACAACAGCATTACTTAATTGTGGGAAAGTTGGCGGAATTAGAAAAAGTATATAAAAATAGTTGTTCCTTTTATAAATGACACAAGAGTTGCAACCTGCGGAAACCCCTTTAAAGAATTGCGACTTGTCTGATGAAATATATCTGAATGCATGGCTCGATCAGCTCCTTTGTTCGTAGAAAGTGGTGTAGGCTTGCGCATATATACCATAAACACAAGAAACTGTAGACCGACTTTTCTCAAGACAAATTTAATTTATGCATTCTTCATAGTTTAGTCACGTTTCAGATCGGAAAAAGCGTTTTTAAAAAAAGAAACAGCGTTTTTTATTTTTTTAAATAACCTATTCCCATCAACAATCAAGCTTGTCAATAAGGGTTTGCATGGTTTGTCAGACGTGGAAAAGAGCGAAGGGGGTATAAAATGTTACAAATTTTTATAATCTACTCTAATCTAGATAATAAACAAGATATTTTCACGTAGCGAGCAACTAGCTACAATGTTGTAAGAAAAGGATTGCAACGTCTTAAAAACAAAAAAGTGACAAGTTAGACAGCATGAGACAAGTTTGTCAGGATGATGTCAGGAGAAAATCTCATGGGAAGAATGAGTAATGATCACGATCAATATTAGCGAAAAAGATGAAAAGGATTGCAGCATCTTAAAAACAAAAAAGTGACAAGTTAGACAGCATGAGACAAGTTTGTCAGGATGATGTCAGGAGAAAATCTCATGGGAAGAATGAGTAATGATCACGATCAATATTAGCGAAAAAGACCGACAAATGGGGATTATGCTAAAGTTGAGGGGGAGAGAAAGCAACTTGAACTGCTTGCTTGTGAGTTTGCATTCGAGAAATGAGATTGAGAAAAAGAGAATAAAGAGGAGCGCGTGACCTGTCATGTCATTCAAGTCTTAAAAATGTGTGAAATCCTCCTTTCTTGATCCTGGTGGCAAGTGTGAAAATCCCTATTGTTAATCCTTTTGAAGTGGAAAAAGTTCCGCTTTTGTTTTCAAGATTGACACTTGATTATATTCGTTGTAATCACGAGTTTCTTCCCTTGTATTACTTTTTGTAGGAGAATTGTGACAAAGACTGTCTCTTCTCTATTGAGTACCATCATGGTCAACTGGCTCTGCGGGATTTCCGTGGCCTGTACTTGGCCCCAATTGGATCCAAAGCTGTACTCAAAACGAGGTCCCATATTGCAACCAAAGATGAGCTTTTCATTTTGGAGGATTCCCTCCCACAAGCGGCTTTCATTGCTGCTCTCAACTCCAGATATGTATCGGTGAAGCAAGGTAAGATTTAAAACAGATTTTTTTTCTTGTTTCAGACAATTTCACGCTCGAAATCGCTAAAATCGCATGTCATTCGGTAAACGCCCAAGGTATTTTGGTATTTTATGCAAATTCACCAAGAAAATGGGTACTTAGCTTGGTTTTAATTTTCAAATTATTCCTCTTCTGCAATTCGTCATGTGAAAGTGGGCTTATTTGACTCAGTTAATTTTTAATGCATGCATTTCTGTCAGTTTTAAATTGATCTAATAATAAGTTGGTAATGCTAGTGAATACTCCCACTTTTGACGGCCTTAGGCGAAAAGTAAAATTTTCTATTTGCGTAGCGTTTAAAGAAAACTATTGAATAAACTGACCACCCAAACGAAAATCCCATTAGTTCAGTGGCCCAATTTTTTTCTCGAAACTTTCAAATCAGTCTATTATGCAGCATGTACAATTCCTGCACGTTTTGTGGATGATTCAATGGGAAATTAGTGATAGCAAAAGCAATCCAAAACATCGCACAAGAGAAACAAGGCAAGTTAATAATGTAAAATAATCTTGTAAAAATACAATATTTGAGTTTTTAGCAGTTGATCTATGCATGCACAGCATGTGTACCTAAATGCATAGTAAATACCTTTAGGTATAAAATATACCTGCGGGGATTTACTATTCAGAGCGTGATTTTTTACTATCGCTCACTTGCCCATTCAGTCATTTCCAATTTATTGGCATTTAATTGGCAATTAGCAACAATTTTCTCTCCATTCACCTAGTAATTAAAAACTCATTTTGGTACAATAAAAATGGGAAGTTAGCGATGGATGCGGCGAGCAGCTACTGTGTTTGATACAAGATAAAGTTGACTTTTGCGTTTATTAACTTGTTTGAAGAATGTAAATTTGAAGGTCTGATAGTCTTCTTAGTTCAAACCAAAAAATGCTCTAAATGCATTCTTAAGTTGTTATACGGAAACTCCAATTATTTTAATGATTACTGAAGGTCAGAACGACATGCGAAGGTGAGTTAGGTTGACTGCTAACAGAATCGATGTATATTTATCGACAACTGGTTTTCGTTATTAGTCGCTTTGAGTTTATCCATTATTCCTAGCCCTAGTCCTGAATGTCAGTCAAAAGTACCTGATGTGATATTGTGATATAATAATTCTGTAAAATTGGGCATTGCTTTTCAGCATAAGCTTTCTTCGTACTATTATTTTCTTTCTTACGTCAACATTCTTTGAAAAGCCTACAATCCTAGGTATTTGATTAAATACTCTAATTTTATGCATTCTGCGTTCACCCTTTTCTATTTTTGCCGTAAGTGGTCTGATGTGAGTGTTTTATTGCAGCTCACAGAATGCCATAATAATAATATGTGCTTCATCAACAATGCATGAGTTATTCGATTTTAATTACTTAACTCTTTTAAGAGAAGAGGTAAAAATCGCTTGTGGCTGTGCGCATATTTGTATGAAACCTTTTAGCTCAGTCTACCTAGATTTTTACAGACAAATATATTATGCAGAACAAGTAAGATAGCCTCCGTCCTTTACTTAAACTCTTTAACGAAAGGATGAACAAGTATTTAAAAAATGGTACTTTTATGTAGAAAAACAGAAAGTTTGTCGAAAAAATGAGAAACACGTAACAAATTACAGCATTTCATTTTTATTCATCGTCAGTTAGCTTTATATAATAGGCGGTAATTTGTATAAAAACAATTTTTACATGCTGAATGCCTGGAAAAAGTGTGGGTTTTACGTGATACACATGAAACAAAAGCTTTCTAATTCTAAATTAACTCAAAAGCTTGAGCTCAGGAATTCGTGGTATTTTATTACAACTTACCTAAAATGTTTAAAATTCCTTTGAACTTTTGCAGGCGTGGATGTGACAGCAAACCAAAACGAGATTTCCAACTATGAGACATTCCAACTTGAATTTGATCAAACTACCAAGCGTTGGTATATTCGCACAATGCAAGACAAATATTGGACTCTTGAAACTGCCGGTGGAATCCAAGCATCCGCAGATAAAAAGTACGTAAAATTAATTGCTGATGTGTGATACAGAAGAATTAAAACCAGTGATTTTTATGATTTGTATTGTACGGTACTTCGGCAATAATCGTAATTTTCCCCTTCTTGTCTCCTCGATCTACACCCTGCGCCCAATGAACATGGTTGATGAGAAAGAAGGAGATTTTTCGTGGGATTAATTGTCTAGAAATTAATAATTCATTAAGATAACACCTTATCAAAGGACATTATCTTTCAAGTTTCCAATTAGAAAACGGTTTTTACACTCGTNTAATAATTCATTAAGATAACACCTTATCAAAGGACATTATCTTTCAAGTTTCCAATTAGAAAACGGTTTTACACTCGTTCTTGGCAGCAAGATGTAAACTAATAATAATAATAAATGTACGCATCCCTAACATTTCACAGATCATCCAACGCTTTATTTGAGTTGACCTGGTTGGAGGACGGAGCTGTTGCTTTCAGGGCTAACAATGGAAAGTACGTCGGAGCCAAGAGGTCAGGCCATTTGTACGCCAATTGTGACGTCCCAGATGAAAACTCCAAATACTACTTTTACCTTATCAATCGGTAATCCTTACTTATCACGAAACATTTTTTTTAAAAAGAAAAACAGTAGCAGTTTCTGTGAATTTGTAATTTGTTTCGATGCCAAAATCCGATAGGGGGATTAATCAGATTAATTAATTGATTTGAGTTGAAAGGATTTTAATTAGTACGAAAAAATTTGCGCACTTTCAGGCCAATCTTGGTACTCAAGTGTGAGCAAGGCTACGTAGGCTACAAGACGAACGCTTGTCCCCGTCTGGAGTGCAATAAAGCCACTTACGAGACGATCCAAGTGGAACGAGATGAAAAGGGAGTTGTCCACTTTAAAGGTATAGTGTTTTGACATGCTACAAGCTCCTTTTTCCACCTCATATACCCCATTCTCACATTAACTTTACCTCACTCCTCACTTTCATTTTTAATTGCCCGTGAAATAGCTCTTTTATCAGGAGGATTTAAAAAAAACCTTACTTACGTTTTTTTGTGAATTTGCTAGGTCAATCTGGCAAGTACTGGGGAATTTCAGGGGATGAAGTGACAGCCGACGCAGACACTCCTCACAACTTCTACCTTGAGCTCCGTGAGCCAACCAAAATCTGCATCAAGACAACAGCCGGTCAATACCTGTCCTCGGAAAAGAATGGTATCTTCCGAGTTGGTGACACAAATGCAGACAATGCCACTAAATGGGAATTCTAAAGGAATTAAAACCTAAAATATTATATATTAATAATAATATGCTATCTATTTGCAAATAATTTTCTTGGAAGGAGCAATCATGATCACGGTGAAGAGTGGATATTGATAAATCTGCATTAAATATAATTATTACTTAGATTACAAATGTTTTACTATATGCTTCCCGTTTTTCGCTACATAAAATATTATATATATGAGAATTCGCATGCACAGTATTCCAACCCTTGTGCTGCACAAAGATGTTAGAAGAGAGAAAAACGAAAAAATCAAAAACACTTTTTTATGTATATTGTAATAAGCTGCATCATCAAAATGATTCAAACAAACTGATGATGATGTGAACGATTTTGTTACAAGGCGTGTGTACTAGCTAGCCTGACGTACTTTTTTTGAAGACTTTTTATACTGGGTTTTGTAGTTACCTTATCACACTAAATATATAAAACAGATAAATATTATACACTATAGATTGTTGTACGTTTTAGTATATAGAATACATATATTTGAGCGCTTTAAAAACGAATGATTTTTTTGTCTTACGGTACGGTAATTAATATTATAATTTTAAAAAAATCATTAGCTTTAATAAACCTCCTGTTCTTTATTTTTCAGTCACATTTTTCAATTCTTTTTTGCCAAAATAAATCTGGTCTTGAGTGATATACGAAGCAAGAATTGGCTGGCGTTTGTAACATTTTGACTTATGATTTTTGCCCCTTTCATTTTTTTTTACAATTCCAGTTCCGGAAAGTGGACGGCTCAAAATGAGATACGGCACATACAGCACAAAAGGTTGCACACTATAATGTATTATAATTGTAATTCAGTCTATGACTGCGTCTCATAAGAATACGCAACACAAAATTTTGGTCCAGCATTGTCACAAGGAATTTTAAATGGTTTAAAGGCTGAAGACATGAAATATATTTGCTCTACTTTCAGGAACCAAAAATTTCAAAATATTGAGACATGGTACATGCCAACAATGTATTTTAAGGTGTGAAAATGTTTTCAGCTTTGATAAAGTTGATAAATACTGATTTTTCAGGCTTTGTACTTTTATACATTGTGTATGTATTTATAAATGTACTTGGTTTACCACTTGGAAATAAATTTAGAGTAGAGTAGAGGTTAGAGGTAGACATAAAAATTGTTAAGATTATTACTTCTGAAATATCTATAAAACTTACTAAAGCAGATTAATTACGCTGCACATTAAGGTAGCAAAACTAGCGTAGCAATGGTTAGTCAAATTAAAAGTAATAAGTTGTGGCGTATGGAATGGTGCTCGAATGGACAGGATAAATAATGGTATGTTGAGTTTGAAATACGAGAAGGATTCCAAGGACATCGAAGGCAATACTTGTAAGCAGATGGATTTGCTTGTGAATAATAGGCGTACCCCGAAATACTTACATATTGTTAGTTCTGCTTGTACAATGGACATGCTTGTAAAATAATGCAGTATAAATGATGTAAATCATTCAAGTCACTAATCCATAAAAAATACTTTGAACTGTATGAATAAAATGTTATGCATGATCAATGATCAAGTTCTTGAACGAACGGTACAGTGAAATGGGTAATCAATCTGCATAAAATGCAAACTGCATCAGTCGTTTAGTCACGTTACAATCATTAGCAAAAAAGTATCATATCTGAATTTAAACAATCTCGTCTTGGCATGCCTCATTTGCAGCTAAAACTGCCTAGCCAGCTAGTTCCAGAAGAATGCAACGCGAATAAATGAATGAGTATCCCGGTCATGAATATTACAATAGCATATTATAATTAAAACTAGCGAAATCCGGAGTCCGTTGTACTGTACTGCTGGAGCTAAAAATCGCATATAAAGCTATCGTGCTCTTATAGTTATATTTATTTACATAAACCACATTGTGGTTCATACATTACAGACTAAAGAATACGTGTGTACTCGATAAATAATTGAGAAAGACTAAAATAATCGAGAGCAAGTGACGAGAGAATTTTTTTACAAATTACTTTTGTTTCCTCCTAAAATCTTCCTTTCTTTGTGCATTATAAAAACGCAAAGGTCCACCCGCATCCCCACTGAGCTGTAATTTTGTCATACTTTTGTCAGCAACCTGGTACGATGTGCTGATATATTTTTTATAAAAAAAAATTAGATGCATGATGCTTTCCTAATTATTCTCATGTTCCTTTCTTTTTAATTTTTTAGCACTGGCGCGACACTACTTCGGCAATGGACGAAAGGATGTTTGCCACTGAAATATTCAAAGGAGTCCTTCCAAAACGTGAAAGTAAGATAGATGAAACAATAGTGCTAGACGATAGCACAGACACGGCCACCACTCTAATTCAAGATGACACAGACACTACCCTGTTTCAAGATGGCATAGACACTACTCTGTCTCAAGATGATGTGCAAATAGTATTAAATTACTTTTAAATTAGAACTTGTCCTAATTATAAACACGTCATACGCTGTATGTTAATTGTACGTAATTTGATTTTTAAGAAATTCCAAGAAAACGCATCCATCACTTGGGAAGTAAAGAATTTTCAAGAGTACTTCCATTCCTACATGGACAATGAGTACAGGGATGGTGGAGAACAAATGGCAGTTAGAACTTCACTTTTACACAACGGTTTGGATCTTGACTGTTCCTCCCTCTACCTCATCAACCTGTACCTGGCTCCGTTCGACAACAATCAAAATAATACTTCGAGCAACAACTGTGAAGACATTTTCTTGGAACTGATCGTTAAGCTTGTCAAACTTCCAGCCATGGAGCCTCACACTTTCACAAACTTTAAAATGAGCGTTTACTGTGATAGTTTGGGAACACTTTACTCAAATTGTAAGCCAAGCTAGAATTCCATTGAGATTATAATACGTGAAAGCACAGTATGTTATGTAATTGTGGTTTAATCGCTGTTATTAAATTAACCTTTCTAGGTGATTCAATTTACGCATCAAAGCTAATGCGCAGCAAATCCGTGGCCGGACAGATTAACTGGACCAAGATGAAAGCAAAAATGCAGCCCAACGAGTCTCTCTTCATTACCGTCGAGCATCACATGTACAGGCACCCGAATCAATGGAAGATTAGCTCAAAAGCGGTAGACACGATGGTCACATTTATGTGCTCTGGAAAGATTGAGGGTGAGCCAAGGGTGATCGAAGAAATCTTCAATGCTTGCAACACTCACGAAACCCCTGGAGTTGTTGAGTGCTTACGTAAAGCTCGCTGAAGTTCAATTAGTGTAAATTATAAATAAATAACATCTTTATCCGGTTGCTCGATTCGATTGCAATTGAGTCCACCACGCCACAGATCGTGTAATATAGAAAATCGCATTTATCGTCAGTCGTAAAATTTCATACAATTTGTATTTATTTATGATAGAAGCTTGATCTCATTTTTTTAAATTAAACAATACACAACATATTCTCAATATTAAATTAGATGATGTCTATGAAATAATCGATGTCATGCCGCTCACGTCTACTGTAATGCCATGTAATTCATTTTTCTGCTTCAAATGAATTTTCGATGTAACTCACCCTTAAAAAATGAATCTAAAGAAATTGTGGAAACCAGAAATCCTTTCATGCCATTCCCCAGACATTCCTTCAGACTCTTGTATAATTCCCCACTTTTTTGTACCAGAATCCTAATTTTGCGTCATACATCCTCTCACATTAACTTATTCCTCAGCAGGGCATTTTTTCAGAAACAAATTAGCATTAAGTTGCTGTAGAAAAGTAATCAGCCTTTTCTCTTTTTTTGAATGCGTTTCATCCTTCCCATTTGTAAAGTGAACCACCGTTACGCTTTAGCCTGTAGTACATCTGCAAACATAGTAATTGAGCAGCATTGACGGAATTATTAGAGATATTCCCTGTGCGAGGTTTACGATGGGAATGGCTAACCTTAATACATTTTTACCCTCGCGACGCGACATCTTTGCTGATGTCCTTTGTTAGAATGTTGGGACCAAGGTGGCTTACTCTAAGAAAGTGTGTAGGTATATATGCATTTTTGTAAAATCCTAAAATCTTTTCCCTTCTCATGGATAAAGTGTACAAGTTGAGGTCTCCCACGTTGCAGGTTGCAAATGTATGATAATTGGTAATTACAGGGGAGATTGTGGAGTATATAAACACAAGTGATGCACACACACACATACATAATCCATGTTATTATCCCACCTCCCCAGCTTTTTCTGTAATGAACTAGTGAACAGAGAGACTGTCTAGAAATAATCAATTTAGATTGTCACATAATCCCTAACTCACATCCTTCCTTGGCCGGAGGCAAAAATGTAAAAAAGCATGTAAAGCGACGAGTATGGTGCTCATTTGTTGTGAATAAAACTCGTCTTTTTCTCATTTAACACTGTGACCATTTAACGCGTTTTGTACACAGGTGCATAAGTATGTATTATTATTATTCAAGATTTTTTGCTCTCAAACTGAGGGCGGATAAGATTAACGTTAACAATTAAATTTAAACAAAAGTGCAACACTCAGTGACTTCGTTAAACTTAGGTATGGTATACTACGAGATTTGTTTAGTCACTGCAACAAATACGGAATGAATAAAGTTTCTTTTACCTCACTTTTTGGCATCCAACATCATGAATCATAATATGAACAACAACTTGCTATTAAACGCTTTATTTGGCAAAGACTTCAAAGCACGTCCGTTTTCATGGGTAGGAGCCGTAGCTGTGGGAGGGAGGGAACACAAAGCGGAGTACATATATGTATAATAAAAAACTAATTGTGGTAGTATATATTATGCTATTGCTATGCACGGTGGAGTGATAATGATATGACTTATGTGCAGTTTTATTTTTATGCTAACTGCGTGTACCACCATACCTACATAAAACGTCTTGAGTTTGGCAAACCATATGTTTTTCAGTGATACCATGACGGGATATGCAAACTGACCCCATTTTGTAATTACCATACAGTCATGTAAAATGTAGGGTTGAGTTCACAATGTAGGGATTTTATGTTTCTCTCATCGAACCTGTAAAGGGCTCGCTTGCTTGTGTTCCTTGTGATAATTTCTGTTTGTTGGCAGTTGGCAACCTCACATATTAGTTTTTTTTTTGCTTTACCTTACGTACCACTAACACATACTAGTAGGTATATAGAACCATTCTATTATGCAGGCAGGAGTAGTGGAACAATGGAATACAAGTGTCATTACGTATAATATGTGAGCTTTCTTTCATAATAAAAGTTATTGCTTCTGAGCATGACAATAAGTTTTGCGATTTTTTTGCATGTATAACTTATATACGTTTTCAAGTATAAATTTTATTTTGAGAATGGCTGAACCCATACGTAAAGAGCGTGAGTTACGAGCACGCTGCAGCAGCGCAACGCAAGCAAGTAGTGCATTGGCTTATAGCTTACTTGCTTTAGCACGGACAGGATTTGAAAAATGCATGAACAGAAAAATGAATGCAGTTGCACTATGTATTACATTACAACAGGTATACATACATACATGAATTCTTTGTTCATTGTTGTTAGATTGTTAACTTTCCTATCACACAAAATGTGATTGTTGGTATATCACGTAAAGAAAGGAAGCAAACCATCTCTCAGCACCGTGTTCACACTAGTTGACACCATGCATGAGTTCTGTAGTTGTTTGACCAAGTCTCAACATCAACGGCGACTCCAATTCGCACTGTGTGTGCATTATGCATAGTATTTACTTGATACACATTATTATCATCAGTGCAGTGTACCGAGGTGAATTAGAAAAGCTAAATGGCTTAGGTAAATTATTTCATTTGTCGAGTCATCTTCGCGAAGATTTCATGTGTTGTTGGAGTTGGAGCGGCTGTCTGATTGAAAATTTGATAACTAGACTAACGAGAGAGGAGCATGCAGCAGCACCCAGGGCAGCAAGAGAGAAGAGATTTTATTTTGTTTGAATTGCAATTGGCTTGCTGCGAGTTCGTTCACAGCACTTTGGCAGTTTCCACTGACACGTGCACTGCCTTGTTTGAGTCCACTTAATTGAAGCTTATCCCTGAGAAAGGATTTTCGTTGTGATCTTCTATCAAGCAAGGGTGTCATTAAATACCAAAAGATTTTGAAATTTTATTGTCTCCAGACGCATGTGCGCCTTTCTCTCGTTGGACAAAAGAGATTTTTGAGAGATCCCACGGTCACCTCATCAAATTGAGCCTTATTCAAGATACGGAGTTAGTGACGTCGTCAGTATAGTTGTGCTGTGGTTGTAATGTGACAAAGTTTGTATTTTTGACCATTTTTACGTCACTCATGATCAGGCGGTGAAGTGCGAAGGACTGTGTGAACATTGTTCTCATGCTGTCGACAACTTTCATGTAGAAAAAAAGATTCCAGTGTGTGTGTGTCCAGTGATATGCTTTGTCTTCTCTCAGAAGATGACGATGAGGCGAGCAGGTAGACATTCTAAGTGGATCCACGTTGCATGTCTTCTTCTCATCTCTTCCGGCTCGTGGCTGATACAACCTTCAAATGGTTTTCTCTTCTGGGACTGGAAATACCTGAGGAGGGCTTTACAACTCCCTCCAATCCCTCCCTCAAAGGATGCTGCGGCACGGAGTTATCGCCAAATATCGACTGCTCTGCGGAGTACTTCGCTAACCGGGAATGATACTTCAGAGAATGGTGAGCGTGCTTCCTAGTACATTTGCATATAGTCATAGTCTTAGGCAATCAGGCGCATCTCGATTTCACTTGGTGTCGCGTCGCAAAGTTTCTATGCTAATTCCTCTCTAAACAGTGTCACAAGATTATAATTACCAAAACCTCAGATTTACACCCTTGCCTTCTCACGTGTTCCCAATCAATTTCCTTTATGCTCTACTCATTCATCTCACGAACACATATATTTTCACACATTTTTACCTCGCCTCCATTCCTAATAGTCTACTTTAAATAGGAAGGACAAAAGCGCAACTTTAATGTCCGATATTTTTTCAGCCTTATTCCTAATCAGTTCACTCACATGTGTTATTCCTTTTCCTCTATGTCCGCACTCCATCCATATCCCTACACACAACAAAACAACCCCCCTCAACCAGTTAAATAGGCAGTGAAGTCGAGAATATATATGCGTACTTGAGATCGCGAAAGCTCTAAACTGGTGAAGGGAACTCCTTAATAATAATGTCATAGCACTTCTGTGGTCAGCTTTTGTTGCGCTTGAAGCGTTTCTAATTTACGGTTACCTATTGTAAAAATGCTGCTTGCACTGCACGTTCCTTGGCTAAATTGGGTGCTTACATTACACGTAAATACTCAAAAATAGCCATGCACATACGCACTCAAAAAGCTAACTACATTGCAAAAAATATAAAAACAGGAATGCTTTTAAGCGTCAGATCGAATTGAAAGGTGAGCATGAGCACTGCGCACAGCAGCTTTTAGCTTTTGGTGAAACCCTACACTTAACACAAATCCTGTCTTAACAGTCCTCCTGTGGGTGGTCAGTACATAAAAAAATTGTAGGGGATTAAAAAATAGAAATTGTAAATAATGTAATTTGCATAAAGTGCCCATGAAGAATATAGTTTTAACGGTTGACGAGTTGTAAAAGAAATCGTAGAATTTGAACGCATATATATTATCGACACCTGCTGGGGATAGGTTCATCATCTCATGTAAAATCTCGCCATTCCTTTGTATCACTCCTACCATCACATATCACATTGTTTCTATCATTTTAAAAATCTCTACTCGGATATCTGTTACAAATATGCCATATGCGTTTAAAATAGGGATTTATGTGAAAAAGAATTTATTAGAACGGAACGTGAAACACTTTTTCAAAAGTTTCAAATACATGGATTTATGTATATAGGTAGTTGAGACCAAGCGTAAATAACACTTTAAATTTTGAAAGGAAAGAGCTATTTGAGATGCCAATGCCATGATTTATGGTAAATAGAGTGCATTACAGAGTTTTTTTTTGCATGGGATGCTGGCGAAGGAAGATGAGAGAGGAAACAATGCAATTTGGTGGTGGTGGCAAGAGAAAATCAGATTTAATGTGGATGATGCATAGGTAATAGGACTTGTGCATAGCATACGTACGAGAGTCATGGTTAAAATGATGATTACACAGTGGTGGTGATGCTAAGAATGGACGCGCTAGACTCAATTATTTCGGAACATCTCACAAAGAAAATTTCTTTTTATGATTATATATTCATGTGAAAATGCCATCGTTGTTTGTGCATTATCGTCACGTGTAGAAATGGTCTTACAAGCACATATTGTATATATTAATTAAGATATGCACTTTCAATCCACCAAGGAGCTTCAGACTACAGTGCAGAATCACACTTCACGTGTGAATTGCATTGGCTTTTATTTACTGCCTATAAGGTTTCACCTTGCTGGCAATCTTGAATTTAAAACTGTAGCTAATTAAGAATATTGTGTTGTAAAAAATGGAATGAGGGGTATAATATGGATTGACATCACTGATTGAATCGAGATTCTATGGGGTTTTCCCGTGTGCAGCGTACATCACGTAAAATTGCATATAGGTAATTTAGTGATTGTATACACTTTTATTGACGGTGGTGATGCGAGATATTTTTAGACTTTCGTTTAAATACTGCGTGTCAAAGTTACGACGGGACTAGAGTAAGTACCTCGATACAACTTGTTAAAACTGAATAACCTTGAGAAAATGTATATGGCTATGAAATTTTCTATCGTTGAAAATGAGCAAAAAACGGTTGGAATATTAAGGTATAATTGATTTTTCAAAACATAAATGCCAATTTCGCAAGTTTTTTCAGATGGAGCTGTGCTTGCTATATATCATTTAAACTTAAGAATGTTTAAGGAATGCAAATGTAATTACAGTTCAATTCATGAATTTGTAATACATAGTCTTATTCGCTTAAATTTAATAAGGCGTGAAATACGTTGAACACTTTACGAGTCGATGCGACTAGAAATTAGAAGTAAAAAAACAGGATATGCAGTTGCGCATTGAATATATATATATGTATCAAAGGTTTGGTTTTAGTTTAATAAAACTACTAAAAATGCATGAATAATTAAACATAATTCACACAAGTGTAGGCACAAATGAAAGAAAATATATACACAAGAAAATGAGTTTATGAAAGCACTTCATACATAATTCAAGTAGAATAACAGTGGCGTCACGATTTTCTTGGGAAATAACCGATTATCCATGACTGGGACAGAAGGATAATAAAAAGTAAAAGAATCAGATTCTTCATCTTATTCATGTACACAATGTGGTACACTTATCCGCAGCTATGCTATCTCTTGATACTAGAAAGTCATGTTGTAATAATAAATAGGCTAGCTTTTTATTCATCCTGCTGACAAATTTATTGCGGCAAAAAACATAGTGAGCAGATTTCAAGAAGTTTCTAACTGAAGCATGAACAGAGTTACAATATTATTATTATGTTTTGTATAAGTTTATAATTATAAATCGTCAAAAACATCCCAGATGATGTACGACAAAACACCGGCAATGCAAAAGATGAACTGGGCAAGAAGCTATTATTACATATTTGCAAATTTGCAAAATGACAAGCTGAGAGGTGTATATTTATGCTGCGGATGTGTCCCCATTTAATCGCCGCAATGGTACACGGCATATTTCAGTTAAGTTACGATGCATACAATACATTTTGCAAATTGAAAATTGCACCTTGCAAAACCAGAAAATGCATTAATCCTCATGCGGAATTGAAAATACGGCTACCGATTGAACTGTTGTAATTATTGTTTTTGTTGAAAATTGTTGTTTATCAGAGTGTCATCAATCAGGATCATTTACTGTGCAATTTGCTCTGTTTTCCGGATTGAGCTTGCTCTAGCTGCAACAGTGTTGGATTTTATGTGAATCAAAAGTAGATAAAGATGCAGGCAGACATGGAAATCGTATTTCATTCCCTATTCCCTTCATTCAATTGCATTTCGTTACAATCGCTCCTTTTCGATTTCAGCAGTCATCATCACGAAAAATGCTTTTACGATCAGATTATTTAGAATTGCCTTATATCTTGTTGATCGTGTGAGTTATAATAGTTTAGTTTTTAGTTCCGGTTGTTGACACCTTTCGTGTTCCTTTTTGATGTTCAAATTGATATGCATAGTTGGAATTGATACATTTAAAAAGTTTTATTTTTCTCCTCATCAAAATTGTCAATAAAGATTGAATGGATAACTTGTCGAAACTGCGTCATTTTCAGGCTTCATTACAGCTACAGCTGTAAACAATAACAACAAACACGAATTTAATGTACTTCGCATAGGCGTGCAAACAATGTATATTTTATTTTACGGCTTGATTAAATAGTCGTTGTGGTTCACAGAATTATTGAGGTCTTGAGGTGTGTATAAGGCAAGTAATACATTATACTATGCGTTTCTATCATATATATATGTATTCACGGGACACGCACAATTGTCTAATAATGGCTATCATAAAATACAAATACGTACGTATACACACGTATTGCACAAACCCTTTTCTACCGTAATTATGTAAGTCGTCGTGTGCACATACTGCACATGCGATGCGACGATGCGAAGCATTTTAATCAAAACGACGACGGATAAAGTGATCATCTCGTCCAAATTGAAAAAAAAA
>JAANSN010001238.1:0-36576 GCA_036850665.1 Dicranocentrus wangi | reverse complement strand
ATACAACACGATGCATAACTGCATGCCTACGATAAGAGTCAACAACAATGTCTTTTGCTATGTGTAATATACGAATTTACGAACAGGAGCAAAGTGGAGTAGGTATACATAAATATACAGAGTACGTGCGTAGGCTATTAGAGTTTCAAAAAAAGTACTTCTGGTGACTTCGAAAATTTTTCCTCGGTCCTGCCTTTTACTGTTCTGTTGCAAAATGCTTTTTACTGCATTTACGTTTACCTGCTATTATTATGAGAGGGATGTAGATATGTATACAATTGTTGAACCTTGCCTTGAACCACCAATAAGTACCTAGCAGACCTAGCTATTCATTAAAGCAAGCGATCACATCAGTTGCAGAAAAAACGAAAAGGTGCATGCACTTAAATAGCTATTTTAGCTGTTGGTGTGCCCAAGTAAAATTCTCGGAAAATTTTGCCTTCATCATGCATCGCAACGGTCTTTCGGCCTGGTCTCTGGTTTACTTGCCTTTCTACGTAAAAACTATGAACTAGTATTTTTGACTAATGAATATATTACTTTTTTTAGGGTGCTCTCATATTATACAGTAGTAAGTTACTAGTCACGGATATAATCCACTTGATTTTACGTTTTATTATATATTCTCTCTCCACTCCTGGTTCTCATCTCATCCTATTACTCTGCAAGTTTAGCCAGAGAGAGTCCCATGAGATTGATTATAAGGTAGAGATAGTACTGTTTCATAGACCCAGCATAGTATTGTGCTAGTACATTTTTCCCATCGCAAGTTGCACTTGGACTAGTCACTAGTACTATAAAACAACTATCTAACACACCCTCACGACGATAGGATTATGCATAACTCAACGAAAAAAACTCCAACTCACCGCATCACATCGCATTTAAAAGTTTGGCTTACTCATTCAAAGAACAAGAGAAGACCGCAAGTTTGCCTGTTGTGTGAGTAATGGAATTCAACAGAGTATAACTATATTTTAGACTTGTCTACTACGTGCCGATACATTCACAAGGAGAGAAAGAGAGAATCCTACAAAAAAAAGTGTACGTACGTACACGACGTAGTATTCTAAAAGGTTGCATATTATGTACTTATATCAATATCGAGAAAGGGGTTCCCCATCTCGTTTATTCCGTGATGATGATGATGATGATGGTATGTATGCATGGTGGGCAAAACTTTTGCAGCATACAGCTTTTTTTTGATACACTCACAAAACTTGTGTATTATTTGCCATGCTCGTCTCCACACACCAACAACTCTCGTTGCAACAACCAGTCATGCAAGAAGAATACACACTATGAACATCAGGGAATGCTACCAACAGCCAAAAGCTACTACGTTATATAATTATGCCTCCTCGACTCGTCATGATGATGATGATGATCCTAATCCTAATATATCATCAGTTATACTACAACATGAAGTTTATCATGTTTTCGTCCATCCGTACCAACCAATACTGTAGTCAACTTGCGATTTACAAACCAGAAAAAGAAATACACAAGTTACGAAGGAAAAACGCACTTTAGATCAGGCAGGCAGGTCCACAACAGCGTCCTTCCTTTCCAAAGAATATACGCAGTGAGATGAACAATATCAATTGAAAAACGTCTTTATAGAGATGTCCAATCTCAAGTTGGACTTGTCCTGTGTTCTCACTTGCCATTTTTTGCGTTAATTCATTCCGTTGTCGTTACTTTTTCAACATGACTCAAAAACACGAATGTTTGTTTAGAGAGAGAGAGACCAAGAGACCACCGAAAAAATATAATTTGCACAACACACTTTCAAGGTGTTCTTGATCTGCTCAACGCGCAATGCATTAGGTGAATGAATGGATCTTATATCTTCAGGATAAATTATCTGTTATTAAAATGCACACTCTTTTATACAAAACCTAAATCCATCTCACCAGCATCCTTACTCTAATTGTAAATGAAATCCTTCAGCACTTCATCATGCAAACATTGAAATTAGTAGCAAACTATATATCCAGATGGGATTCTTGCTTGCAAAAAAAGACACGCATACCTTACCTGACGACTAAACAACTGCTTCGACATAAACTGGGAAAGCTCATCTTATCTTGCTTCCATCCAGATTATCGGTTCGTTATGCGTCAGCCTCCAAAGGTGTGAGAAAGCGTTCATATTTTCGATGAAAAGTACATCCGAGTAACGGATCACGCCCCTCTGCATTTAGTTAACTAACTATTATTGTAAAATTAGTTGATTATTAGTTCCTCAAAGCAAGAAGGGAGCCAAATCAGCCAAACGTTTTCATTACGTTATAAAAAAGTCCTCTTCTCTTTGAAGTCCCTACTCCTCAAATTGAAACTTTCCAGATTATCGGTTCGTTATGCGTCAGCGTCCAAAGGTGTGAGAAAGCGTTCATATTTTCGATGAAAAGTACATCCGAGTAACGGATCACGCCCCTGCATTTAGTTAACTAACTATTATTATAAAATTAGTTGATTATTAGTTCCTCAAAGCAAGAAGGGAGCCAAACCAGCCAAACGTTTTCATTACGTTATAAAAAAGTCCTCTTCTCTTTGAAGTCCCTACTCCTCAAATTGAAACTTTCGAACATTTTTTTCGAACATCTTCAATAAAGCGTCAAGTCAAAGTAAGTGCAGAAGACTTGCAGATCTCATAATAATATTGTAGGGCCCTGGCCGCTACGCTGCTGCTTCCCTTTGAAGCATTCTCCTCTTTGTTTTCGCGACGATGTAGCGGCGAGATCTAGCGAGCTTGCTAGCAACTCGCGGGGGCAGCCTACTCCTTTCGCTCCCACATATATTTCGACGGAGGGAAAGGCGGGGCTACTAGCAAGCCGCACAATAGCCCATGCTCCGCCTCTCCCAGATGATCCATGGCTCAGCACTTTACACACTCCTCAACAATATCATCTCAACAATTTTTTGATGTTTCATCTTTACAGGAAATTTTTTATGTTGACGGTATTGAGAAAAGAAGGAGAGAAGAGAGGTATTCCTACTAAATTCGTATTCCTTCCTTGTCAGACTCTCTCGCTCTCGCACTCGCTCTGTCTATGTGGATGTTTTGTGGATGCGAATTCTTCTTCTTGTAAATTGTCTTAAGAAAGATTAGAGAAAAACTACTCATTTAGAAACTGTGAGAGAAAAGTGAAATTCATGCAAATTATTAATTAGGGAGAGCAGGTGAGTGTGTATTTTTTTTTCAAAATTGAATATTTTACATAATTTGGGTACATTTTTGTGGAATGAAATCAAACCTGTCAGTTTTTAGCATTATCATATGTATTATCATCCATTGAAGCACTTTACTTAGTTTTTACTAATTGGTGTATTTCTCGGGTGAATTTGGAGTTTGGAGTTAGTGAAAGTGGGCTAAGGTGTTGAGGCTTTTAGACATATTTCATAATATTTGTGGCGACCAACAAAACGGTGAACGGTCGGTGGTGAGTTTCGTGGATAATGCATTGATGCGTGGTGGCGGGTTGATGACAGCTGACAGCAGTGATTTGTGAATTGATGAAGGGGTTTTAAGGTAATTAGTATTAGAAGTTATTGAAATGTTTGGGATAATTTGTATTGCAGGTGGTGCATATCTCTGTGGATTTTATAGCGGAAGTATTGAGGAAGAAAATATCTAACGTTTACCCCGGCCAGGTGCTGAAGAGTTTATTTTGATTTGGAAATTGCAAGAGTAATTAGCACGGTTCGAGATGGCTTTATTATTTGGAGGCAGAGGGAATCAGGGTAGGAATCAGCCAAAAAATATTGTGGAATTTAGGGCTGGAAAGATGACATTAAAAGGTATGAGTTGTGTAATTTTTGAAATAGCGTATATGAATATTCGAAACGGAAATTGAAGGTAAACAAAACTGTATTAATGATGAGTTTTATCATTTTTTGTCTTTCTGTGTAGGTAATATGGTTCATCCAGATAAACGAAAGGGTCAAGTCTACGTTTACCAATCCGACGACCAACTTACACATTTCTGTTGGAAAGACCGCTCGTCGGGAGTTGTGGAGGATGTTAGTAGTTATAGTTATAACAGTTTTTTATACGTTTGAATTGATATCTAATCGTAAGATATAATAAAAATGTATATGTATTACTACTTTTTAGGATTTAATCATCTTCCCCGAAGACGCTGTGTTTTCCCGAGTTACTCAATGTAAGGAAGGATCTCGTGTGGTTTTGCTCAAGGTACGGAGTTTCTTACGCTAATTTTTATATTTATAAAACGAGTTTAAACGACAGAAGAAGTTTGCAGTTTGAGGAGCCGGTGATTACTACTTACTACTAAATTGCATTTTTTTGTCTTGTCTATAGTTCAAAGCGTCGTCACGAAAGTTGTTTTTCTGGATGCAAGAACCGAAAGCAGACAACGACGAAGACATGATTAGCAAGGTCAATGAAGCTCTAAATAATCCTGGTGGAGTTAGTTCTGGAAGACGGGAATTTCCTGCCGATGGTACACCGTCAGAACAGGAAATGCAGAATCTTTTGCAGTCCATGAATCAAACACAGCTTATGCAACTAATTGGTGGTAAGGAATAATGATGTGTAAAATATGTGACTTCATAACAATGAACTAAGACCGCTTCCAAGTTTGAACTCGTTATTTTTTTCTTATAGCGTATAGCGATCATGGGGGGAATGCAGCGGGATTATTAGCTCAGTTAACCCAGGCAGCTGGAGGTGGAGGAGGTGGTAGTGGAAGTACTAGTGAACCTAAACCCCCTTCCGATTCTGCCGGAGGATCAACAACTGCAAGTGCACCAAAGCCTGCGAAACCTGACCAAACTAGCACATCGTCGAAACCTGCAGCAAGTGCAGCACCTAGTTCTTCAGCTGGCAAAGTTGTCCAACTCGAAGAGCTGCAAAAAATTCTCAGTGGAATGCAACCAAACACTGCGTCGGGTGCGGTTTATTATAAGAATCAAAGTATATAATAAAACGAAATGTTTGAAAGTTACTATAGCTTTATTCAATTTAAACAGTTGACCTAGCTGCCGGTGTCAACACTGAATTTGTGAAACGAATAACTGCGTCTCCAAATACTGTTCAGAAACTTACCCCGTTACTTCCCCGTTTCGGATACGAAAGTGAGAAGACTGCAAATCAAGAAGAGGTTGTCGATACCCTTATTAGCCCGGCGTTTCAACACGCTCTTAGTTCTTTCTGTTCAGCCTTTCCATCCGGTCAATTAGGACCTTTAGTAGAGCAGTTTGAATTTGGGACTGATGCTGTACAGGCTGCAAGAACCGGAAATTTAGAAGCTTTCCTCAATGCAATTCAAAAAGAAACAGATAGTAAAAAGACTACTACGTCAGAGGCATCCGAGGTACATACTGATTGCTAACCCGTATTAATTTTTAAAAAATGAAATCCTCAATTCCTTACCACTGTGTATTGTATAAACTTTCAGGAACAGAAACCGGAAGACATGAATGTAGATTAACATACCTCAGTACATACCTCTGTGAAGTTAAAACCTCAAACGCCTTTCTTTAAATATTACTTGTCAGTTAATCAGCGCGGAATATTTAATGATTTCAAAATTAATTGAATTTTTACTAAATCAAAACGTATTTTACGTGAGAGCTTCACTTGTGTGGGGCAACAGAAGTACACATCATTGCTTGTTATAATAATAACAGGGAAACACTTGTAATTCGTTACGATGAAATGAATAATGATCGTTTGTAAGTAGAATGTAGGAATTATAATTACTACAACCAGTGCCGAAGTATGTAGATAGTCATTATCTTGGGAAAATATTAAAATACCTATGCAAGGATTACATCGCTATACTATAGTTTCATTTGATAGATACCGATTGCGTTGATTTTATGAATGCATGGCATTTTATTTTAAACATTCAGGCAAGAAGCAAACGAGTAATTATAGTAATGAAATTGCTTAGTTGTCAGAAATAAATATGCACGCGAGTCCATCCATAAGTTGAGAACATGCCATGTTTAATATTATGTCGTACACAAATTATTAATTTAAGAACATACAAAGTTATGATCTACAGGCTATATGGTTATATTTTGCATTTCCAAAAATCAATGAAGCCTTCGGCACTTACGTAGTCTTATTATTATTTTCATGTACATGTATGTAGTTATTATTTTACAATTTTTTTATATAAATTATTATGAACATAAAAGATCAGAGCAAACTATACGTATCCTGCAGTGTTCTTCAAAAGATTGGATGTAGATCAATATTTATATCGTTTCAGTTGTAAGTACACAAAACAAAATACTGGAAGCACGGACTCAATCAAAAATAACTGGGCACTACAAACAAGCATTGTAATTTCAATCCAACGTAACCTACATGGTGTTATTATACATGCTTAGTTTTAATTTAATCAGCCGTGATTACAAGAACGAAAACTATGTCCGTCTCTCCAAATTATTAATATTACCTTGGAAGGGGGTTACGACGATTCAATACAATGTTAAAATAAACCCTCTCCAGAATTTCTATTTTACATGCATTATAAATATCATCCATACAGAACTAAAAGATCGAGTATCTGAGTGGAAGCTTCTGCTATTTTTTGTTTTGAAAGATATTGGTTACATAATACAATTCGGAGAAGCCGTCATATAAATGAAAACTTCGGCTGTTACGGTGTTCCCTGCCCTACGAGCAATAATCGCCGCTTATACGCCAACACTTTCAGTTGCAGATGTAATGAGTCCCTTTGGACCAATTGTTGTTTTGAATTGTTCCGGAATCGGATGCTCGCCCTATCGGAATTCAATGACCAAAAATATAGTAAAAATTTAACAACATAAAACACCAACTAGTACGAAGCCAAAAAAAACTTACAAAGTCTCCATCTGGCTTTGGTACCATAACGTTCAGGGCTGACGATTTGGCTGACACAATCTCCACATTTAGGGAGTCTTTGCTGAGGTACATTTGTAAACCATCAACTTTGTCTATTGTTATTGTAGGCACGGTGCCCATTACCTAACATTAAGAATCCAATTTTATTAGGTACACTGTAAACTGTTTGTTGTGCATATGTGGTTGTGCATCTGCATGAAGATGTGATGCATATACAAAAATTCCTAATAATATTCGCACTACATACTTGGAAATATTAAAATGTTTAACAATCAAGCTTACCTGCATTTGACAATCCCGACAGTTGACAAACTCAACAGAGGCAACCAAACTGTCAAACACTATTGCCGACTTGACACAAGAATCCACAACGATGGAATTAAGTTTGCCCTTCACTTGCAACGTGGAGTCCTTGCAACCAAAGATGTATATTACGTGGTTCATCTCTACCTCCTCGATTTTAAGATCCTTTTGCCCAATTTGATATTCCACCACCCACTTTTTACCCTCTAGTACTAATTTGGGAGGTTTAGCAGATGGAGGTGCTTTGGCAACTTGCCCGTTGGTAACTGGGCCTTTCCCAGTTGACGACACAGCACCAGTAGTGCGTAGATTAGGATTTTTATGGGTCTGCATATCTGCTGTAACTTTCTTGAGGCCTTTTGTGACATCTTCACCTTTGCTAATCTCCTTAAACAATTGAGCTCTATCATCGTCAATTTGCATCGACTCCAGGGTTGGCATTTCAAAAGCCGGAGGTGGAGGCGGCGGTGGGGGGCCACCAGCTGGTGCTCCTAAGCAATCAGTCATAAGCAAACAAAATTACATTTGAATCCTTGTGTATATAGTATTAGGTAAATCTTCGGTTCGTAAAACCTAAAACTGTCAAGGAATAACGAAACTCACCAGGCATAGGCTGCTTTCCCCATACAAGTCCTGTCGTATGATGCTTCTTTACATGAGTTTGTAAGGCAGACAGCGTGCCAACCCAAGCCTTAGCCCATTCAGAATGACCAGGTCTACACATATGATTAACATTTTTTAACTTTGACCAAGCCGACTTTTCAATGCATCCAGTTTACCAATAATGTTAAGAATCTGAATCGACATACTTGTCCTTAAAATCTTTCAAAACACGGTTGGTATAAAATTGACCAGCATCATTCATTTCCTTGATATATGGTGCCGGTGTTGGTGCCTTTTATTAAATAATAGTACACATAAATAATGTAAATTGTAATTACTGTGTTAAAATATTAAAATTATACGTTGCAACAGCACTTACAATAGTAACCCATGCTAGTGCTGGGATACTTTCCGAAACCCCTGACAAATGGTTGAAAACCGGGCTGGATCTTCTGGATTCCCGAAATTGCTGAATCTCCGATATGGCAGCAGCTGTATCCCCTAAGAGTTTCTGGAACTCGGCATCACCCGGTTTGGCGTACTTGGTAGCAGAGATTAAAAAGTTCCTTTGCGCACTGTAAACCATATATTTTTGATTATTGACACAAAAAAACTACCAGTATAAACAGAAATTAATCGTTGCTCAGGCCCAATGTAAAACTCCATAAATGTCTTATCAAAAGAAAATATATTTAGGGAACTTGTTGAGTTGGTATACTTGAATGCTTTCTGGACCAAGCGACCGTGTTCAGCAACGTCTCCACCAAGCTTTTCGGCAGCGTGAAGAAATTCGGCTAAGCTACTTGTAATGATATCCTGGTCAAATTCCAAGACTGTTGGAGTAAGTTCTGTCATATCAATCACGAGTTAATTTATCAGATTCAACAATCCATTAAACTTTATAGCAAGTATTTTAATTCTATTGTAAATGGCCTACCGTCACCCATGCTGGATTTTCTTGAGTTAAAGCCGTCAGTCTTTGTTGAATTTGAGCTAATTGAATTAGAACGACTGTCGTGTCCTTTGGGAGACTTTGAATTGGGAGAGGCAACGTCTACAGATTCTGACTCTGGAAAAGAAAATGACAAATATTATTTCTCCTGTAGAATTTTTCTTGAGAATATATGCCACCGGGAATTAGTCAATAAGTTGTCTCTGACATTAACTGTTTATTTTCACCAAAAATATCGTATTACTGCTCCTTTCAAGGACAACAACTTACAGACCATGGCAAAGTCAAGAAACGACTCGTAAAACTTCCTAAATTGACTTTCATATATGTCTCAAAAAGTATTCTTAATATCATTAAATGAAACTTATTCCCCTAAAAAGTGTTTCCACATGCCTTTAAGAAAGTCAAATAGCAAATCTTACTCCAACAACACCCATTCACCAAGAAACCGTACGACCATATAACTGCACAGTCCTGCTGTGGCTTCACTATATTATTGCAAAAATCTACTTTTACATGGGGAAGGCAAGCTTCTGCATAATACGCTTCCTCCAATTCTGAATTTGGCAAAGTTTCCTTACCAAAATGTTTGCTTATGTGAGTGTATAAAAATATCACTTACACACATCCTACACATTTTCCTTTAAGAGTATTCTCGTAGTTTAATCCATTACTTTTTTACCCATAAGTCCATGCAGTGCACCGTATTTTCTCATCAACATCAAAAGTTAACATTGCATGACGTTCTCTTTCCATATCACACAACATAAATGGATTGCAATTCCGACATTTGCACGCTAAGCATGGCTTGAGTGAACTTGAATGTGTGGGAAGGAAGGTGCATGAAAATAAAACAGATTCTGCTTTGTCTGCATTTGCACAAATGCTTATAATTACTACTGCGACTGCGAGTCATGAACGCATCCTTTCTTATCAAAATACGACCCGATTCTATTTCAATTTTATAAATTAGATTTCATGAAGTTTTCTGCATTCCGACATTCCACACTTATTATAACATTTTTGATTTACTTTTTGTGTAACCTCATTAAGTAATTTTCAAGGGCACATGCTTTATCCTAGTTTGCCCGCTGCTCGAAATGTTGTCACTGCCAATTTCCAGTATGTTTACTCACACACTTGCTCTATTTTCAACAGAACCAGCTTGTCAGCTTACTAGGCTGCGCGCGCATAGGAAATATAGGGAGTAGGGAGGTATATAAATATATATGTGTGCTCTACTGTCACAAAGCCAATAACCCAGTGACATCATTTTGTGATGTGAAGAAGAGTGATCTTTAAAATTCAGGAGAAATTAGAGCGAATTTTTTCAGATCATGCTCGTCAATAAAGTTTTTACGGATTGAAAACATTTCCAATGGTGAACACACACAATAGCCAGTACTTCTTTTTTTAGATTTTGCTTGAAATGTTATAATAAAGCAACGGGTATCGGTAGCTATTTGGCTGTAGACTGCACTGCACACTCGTTCCTTCCTACTCGTTGTGCTTTAAGTAACGGTATTCATTTCATAAACTTGGCAGAATGCGCAAATTGCAGACATAATTTTTGAAAACTTTTTCAGTCCTCGCACTCCTAGTCACACGACGACTCCCTTCACCCTCATTTCAGCAACTTCAGCTCGCAGCTCGCCATATATAAACGTGCAACTTACCTTACAAACATGTCCGAAGATAAAACAAAATACATACATTCAATTCAACTAAAACATACACATGTTACTTGCTTTGCCTTTTCTTGTCTGACACTTCTGACAGAGTATCTTATGCACAGGAGAAAGTAACACACATTTAGAAATTTAACAATTACCTCTGATTTGAGTTTGAAACGATATATCATATGTAAACGTTCAAATATTATGAAAATAATTTAGTATCTACCCCACATTACAAATAATATTATTAGTATAATTATACGAAACATGTAGTGAAAACTACTTGGTCATCATCACATATATAAGTTACAAAAACACAAATGTCTAAGGTAAGTTGCTACAATATACCAAAAATGTACATAAGTATTTGGTAATGAATGGAAGAACGAAACATGAAATGGCAAACCGAATTAATTGCTTAATACCTAAAAGAATAGTTTACTTTCACTATATACTTTCTCCAGCTTAATATATTTCAGCTGGGCATAGAAGAGAATTAGATAAAAGAGTAACATAGCTTTAAGTATGAGGAGATTGACATACTTGCTTGCCAAAAATTTCGAAGTCGTCCATACTCGGGAGTGGACTTGGACTCATTGGACATTGTCACAGGATGTCAATGAAAATCTTTTAAGTAAGAGGTCGATTGATGAGAAGTCACGCAACACTACACAGGAACACTTGCAATCTCAATACAAGAATGGCAGTGAAGATTGGTCTAAATAGTGAAAGCAGAAAGACACACAGAATGGCAAATGCTGTAGTTAATTACTGACAAATTCTGATCGAAATTACGATTAATAGAGTTAAATGCCTGATTAAAATAGGTAGGCAAGTGTTGTAAGTGTAATAATAGAAAATAGATCAGTATATTTAATCCTTCCCCCAATATGTGATGTACGCACACATTAACCAAAATTGAACTAAAGCAGTTAATGGATAAATATCCACCATAGGAAGTAACCCTTATTAAATTACAGAGCAGAAGCAATTCGAGGCTTACAAATGGGAAATCCCGGAACGCCAAAAAGTTGATACACATATAGTAGTAAACCCCATTTCAGTATAAAAGCATTTATAAAAGCATACACGCATACCCAACACCCTAGAGGTATAGGTTTGGATTTTAATGGAGCTATTTAGGAATAGGAATTCATATGATATGATACAACTAAAGTTACACTTATGTGCTGTGTACTTAATGCAATTAACGATCATGTTAAACAAATTGACATGAAAACTGTTATGCGTGCAGCAATTTTGCGAATCATTGAATTTCAGTGGTTTTAAAAACCACAGCAAACACGCTAAACTGATGCCTATACACATATAATACCAATGAGAAAATTAAGGAAAAAATAAAAAGAACCAATAAACCACGCACGTTGAGCCGCATTACGGTTGATGATGTGTACATGTGTACTACTATATATGAGCTAACGTGAAAAGGATGTAAGATTGTTAACCCATATCTAAAAAAGAAACGGAAAACATGTCTAAACTAAAATAAGTTTTCGTTTGTATTCCCTTATTCATCTCATCACAATCATCACCATCAAATTGGTTTAGGTTACACTTTACTTAACGGCTTGATTGATAGAATGATATAGCTGTCATATACCGAAAGGAGAGTGATACTTCAGTGTGCGTGCTATACCACAAAACTCAAGCGTAATACACAGTATGAAAGCTGTTGAAAGGAAGCTGAGCGTAAAATATTGAAACAATGTAGCCACTAAATACGATAATTAAACTAACAAAAGGATACAGAAAGAAGCCCGGAATCTGTAGCACTAAATCCTGCTTCATTGTCCAGTAGTAGTATGACAATGACAAGGTATACGGATTAAATCCTTGATTTATCCATGTCTTCAGGTTATATATATGTCAAAATGAAATTTGTCCACACGCTGTTAACAGAGGATCCTTGTAGACAGACTATTATATTAGCTATACTATGCTGATCAACAGCATTGAAAAAGTTTTGAAAAAACTGTGTGATCTTCTTATATATTTCCGAATTCCAAAACCAGAATTTTCGCGAGCAAAAGTTCTTGTATCTAAACAAGAACGAACAGTAAACAAGCACTATTAACTTCCTTTGAAGAGGCTCACTTCTCAACTTAAACCATTGTTCTCATTCGCAGTAGTTCTTCACACTCTTGACTTCAGTCCAAAACAGAATGCAATGCAATTCAGCCAGGAAAAGAGTGCATTTTTGCAAACACCTTTTTAAAATATGATTTTTTCAGATAATAAATTATGATAAAATTATGTTCACCGCAGGAATCCGACATCCAAGTAAGGAAAGATGACTCTGAACTCTTTTTTTTTGAAAGAAAAAAAATTGTAAGCTCGATCTGTACTCATATTTACAGACAGACAGCAAATTCAAAAACATATATGATATTTTGTGTATATATGTAAGGAAAGGACCGGTATTGATAAGAAAATTTAACAAAACTACATACATTATATTATACCATGTGTACATACATAATATAACTAACAGAACATCCATTACTTTTTCTAGATGGCAAATAATACTATACATATATACATGCATGCATGCAGAACGGGATACCGAAAATTATCAAAGATCTCAAACCTAACTAGGTACGAACGAAAATCATTGTGCAGTGTAATGCAATTTAATGAGAAATTTGTACAACAGCAGGGTACACACAACTGCGATGGGATATTATGTTGTGCTTCGAAGTGTTCAGTCAGGATTTTCATGAAACAGGGTTTTCTGACTCTACCTGGGTCCTGTAGTCTACTAATATGCCTGTTTGTAAAGTATAGCTCTTCTGGCTAATAATATTACAATTTTCAGGAAACTTCTTTCATCTCCTTAAATGCAACCCACGTCACAAATGCATGTAGTAATGTACATTTACCCGAATCTAGTGTATTCAACAAAAGAGTAGCCAAGTGTGACTGGTTGAATGTTGTATCCGACTATTCCGACTCCGACGAATATATATAGAGTTGAGTGAGCGTTAATAATTTGTCTAGTATTACTTACACGAAAAACTTTACTCATGATGAAATAGGGAATCTTCTCCTCAGACCAGTTGAGTGGAATAAACCTAAACAACCCTTTTTTTTTGCTCATTTGAAGGTTTTTAATTTACTACACCTTAAACTTCCTCTTGTTGTGTACTGAATGATTGTTTTACAAAACAAATGCATTTTTCGGGTTTCATGAATGACCATATAAATTCAGGAGGACCAGCCAACTCATGTAGCTCAATCCCAACTAACTTATTATCCTTATTATGTATTACCCACTCCACAAATAATCCTCAATCCACACCTTCAATCTTTGTAATATCAGTCTATTTTTCTTCCATGACTGTGGGCTTGACTGACAACAAATATACGCGGAAGCTAAATATATTATATGAGAAAACTTCATCGCTCATCATAAAACTGCAAATTGTATACAGTAGCGACTGATATGCATATTTAATAGCTGTTCTTTCCGTTTGTTTGCCCATGGCCCGTGGAGAGATGATGAATGATGGAGTGTGCCAATGCCAATTGCCATATATGTATATACATCATGCATCATGATGATGATGATGCGATGTTACATCTGCATCAGGCAGATCAAAGGGTCTAAAAATTATTTAACTTGTAGTACACACATATTACTAACTTTCTTGGCAGGCTTGCATTAAAATACATATACCTCTCCTCTCCTTCAGGCAGGAGTAGCGTTGAGGAACAAGAACAATGCCTTGTTACTATGATTAGTGAAAGCACTTTTGTTACTTATAAACCAATGCAATATGACAAAATAGTTAGTAAACTAACGACTTAACATATCATTCAGCAGCACCAGACGTTAATATGCCAGTGTTATTGCAATTTTTATAAAAGAATACAAAAAATATACACATGATAATTAATAATTATTGGCAAACCGGTGGGTGTGGCGGCGGCGTATCAAGAAGATATCCACTGCGGACTAAATGACATAAAAAACACTGTTGACATATGTGACAAACAACGAACCATCAGCTGTTTCCGTATTTCCGGCCGCCTTAAGGCTAGGCTTATATACAAACACAAAATTTGACAAACGAGGTCTTATAACGCTTATAACGTAAACAACAAATTGCAAATAAAACAAAGTACTTTTTTACCATCCAACTAAAAAGCTAAAAACAAAAAGTGGATTTGTACTTAAAACTGATAATATTATGACCACCGATGATGAATGGATAAGCGAGAAAAAGTATTTCCAAATAGTAAATTACTAGACGCACGCTCAGTAGAGGAGACTATATAATCCGTTGAATCTTACAAATTATGGAGATAGCTACGTTACTTTACATTTAAACACAATTATCACACACAATTGGATGAAATGGAATGAACTCAATCTCACCTTGAAAGAGTGGTCTCGTATTGTAATGACGTAAGGATGATGATGTGAAGATGACAAAAGCATGTAGTAATATAGTTGCAAGGTAATAATCACACTTGTACTTTGGTTGTTTTTTGCTTTGTCAAATATGAAGTGATGTGATGAGATGAGTCGTATTGTATTCCTCTGTGATATTAAAAATCCTCTCGTTTTGGTTCAAAGACTATGCGAATATAACGCTATGAAAAAGTGGGCATAATAAAAAAGGCTTTTGGGTGTTGTTGTGCTGTGATGAGTCGGGTTGGACCGATTGACAAGTTTTTTAAAGTAAGTTTTCCAAGTATGTAAGTAAAGTAAGTATGAATGGAGTTTGCTATTGTTTCCGAGGAAGGATGAGGATGACAGATAGAACGAGTGAGTCCACACAGTCACAGGGATAGGGATGAAGTTTAGACAGATGTATCCATATATTTACTGTGTGTAAAAATGTATATAATGAAATGAGCACGGTGTGAAGTGCACATTATATGTGTAATACAAAAAGGTGTATAACGTAACGTAACGTAATACATTACGAATGCGAATGATATATGATATGAAGATATAATTTCACATATATCGGTCGGTATCCCCTCAACCCTCAGTTTAAGCAGCATTAAATAATATGCATTTTTGACATGCCAATTATTGCAATGTAATATGCGATATTGCAAGGACATCATATAGTTTGAAAAGCATATAATAATACCAAAGCATAGCATAAATGTGTAATCGGCAATCGGACTGGAGTGAATTAAAATTAAAGGATGTTGGTAGTAGATTTCTAGCTCTCTGCTCTGATGCTGGTGTTATATGCGGCTGATTCAGTGTGGTGGTGTAGTGATGTGATAGTGAAGCGGATAATGGTAACGGGTAACACGAACGAACACACTGTAGTACAATGTATATATAAACACAAGCGGATATTGCATAAGTTAACGTGTTACACAAACGGAAAGACCGACTTTGCCGTTTTGTAATGTTAGGCTTTGTTCATTTCATGTTGCTCTTGTTGCTGGAGGAAGGGAAAGGATAGTGCTGTTGAATAAATATTATATCATGACATGATGCAATTGTGATACATAATACATACCACATCTACATTATACTCCAGTCGTCTTCTGAGCAGGAGGAGACCATATTATATTCATTCTATTGTATAACGACTTGCTCTTTTACACTATAAAAAATGGTGAAAAAAATGCATTTACTTCTCTGTTAGTGTTTGGGCTAAAGCTAATACGCTTGGTTATATGTATATGGTAAGATTCAATAGGATATAGGATTATTATGCTTGTGAGCCGGGAAGTATAGACAAAGATAACACAGCTACAGAAATACTCATGATGAATGACGCGAAGGCCGATGATCTCATCTCATCGGACGGAACTCTGCTCTCTGCTGTCATATCATGAAATGTGGTACATAGTATGAAGAAGACGTACTTACTTGAGCAGTTTTATCATTTTCAGATTAGTCATATTCCCATCGGTTTCATACAAGGCATCATCTGCATTTTAAAACTGCTACAAAAACTGCTCTGCATCTGCGTATTATTCTTGGACTTACTAAAAAAACCTTAGTCATTTTCCTAATATGTCAAACCAAAGATTTTTGTGTAAAACATCCTCTAAAAGCTCGAGTAGACATCTCAAAAATTATTATTACGACAGGATGCACGAAGGAAGGCTTAACAATAATTGACAACAATTAAAATATGATAGTTGTTTTGTTCGGCTCAATGTAACCTGAAACTGGAGAAAGCATACATATAAACACTTTAATTGAGACTTCAAAAGAAAGCAAAATCCAAAAGCTCTTTCTCCATGCATTTTTGTCCGGCCAAAATACGGCCGGACAAAAATTCCAAGAAAAGGTTATCCCATCCCAACCGAACCCAAAAAATCCCGTCATCGTCTCACTTGTGCACTCTGACCGTCAGATCATGCTGCCAGCACCTCGTAGCGGACTCCAGTAACATATCATGTATTTTCCTCTCACATCCGCCAGCCGGCTAGCTGGCTTGGCTCCACTAAAAATCCAACCGGCGTTTCAGCAGGGAACACACGCTCAAAAGCTCTCGTTTTGGTACTTACTTGTGCCATAGCCCCACACCGCCGCTGGAAGCCGCATGGCATTTTTCGCTAATAGCCGAAAAAAAATAGACGTGTCAGCCAGCAAACCCAGCCTTTCTTCCCATCCAAATAAATATCGCATCGAGAATTGAGAGCTGAGGCTACAAATGAGGAGGGAGTGAGTGAGTGAGCAGTCCGGCGACGACCGGACCGGCGTCCTTTCCTTTTCTCTGGTGTACTTACATACAGACAGACCTTTCCTTAAAATACACATCCCGACTCACGTATCATATATTGCTCCGATACTTTACTTTACATCAAGAAGAAGACGATATTATACTATACAGAAAAAAGAGGATACGTAACAACTCCGATGATCCTGAATGAAATGAAATGAAGATGATGCTCAAGCTAAGCTCCGCAAGAGCACTTTTTTATCCTTGCTTCCACATCGTTTGTCGTTTATATCCGATACATTTAAGTATCTCTCTAAAATCCGTATTCTAAATGTGTAGTAGGAGTGAATAAAAGAATCTTGTAAAGACCTTGCTATCTTTTGGTCTAAATAGCGGTTTTTCTGGGGAATTTTTTTTATAGATAATATTATTATTATTATTGATCAACAAGATATTTTTTTTAACTTTTAATTCCGATCCGTGTCTATAAATTGATATTCCCGTTACAACTACATTATAATAGTGGTAGTAGTAGTGGTGAAGTAGATTTTTGTAGTGTGACAACTCGGATGCGTGAGGAGTTTTTTGTGACGAGACTGGATAAAGGGATTGAAGTTGAAAATATTAGTATTGAAAAGTCTGTGTGGGTGGTCCAGTGGTCCTATAGTCCTCCAGAGTGTGTGCCAGAAAGAAGTGGATTGAAAACACCTACATGTTGTACGTCAATTTTTCATTTATTACTACTACTATTTTTCCAACTTAAATGTGTATCATATCAGCTGCTTCAACTTTTTTTTAAAAACTGTTTTAAGTAGTTTAGGATTTCACATTTTTCTTCCTTTCTTACAAAATCTTGTTTTTTTAGAAAGGTGTGTGTAAATATGAATGAAAAATATCACTAAAAAAAGATGAAATGATTGTGGTATAGAGGTGTCTAACGTTGGAAAATTATGAATATTATTATATGAGTAGTAATTTTCTGTCTCTTTCTGTGTCTGTCAATAAGGTCTATTCTTCTTTTATGTAAATTGTGATTTGTAATATATGTTGAATGTATCCTCCTCCTCTGAGTCCTCAAAGATACCTTTGCTTTTTATATTTGTAAGTTTTTTATTTACTGTATAAAAAGTGTTATGTTTTTTGTTTTGTAATTGCTCTCTATAGGTCAGGTGTGACCCGTAAATCACGAGAACAGTTGACATTTTTAAGTCATCAACTGAGATAGGTGCTGATGATTACGAGAGCCGTTCATTGTTGATCATCGTCAACCGTGATTTTTGCAGTAGAAGAATTTGACGTTTTACGTTTTTACTGTTATTATTATTTCGGTTTTTAAGCACACAGCCGTCCATCTCTCTTAATAACACAAAGAAAAGATATAATTAAACTGTACGATTGACACAACCAGTCACCAGTACCTAGTACTCAATTTAAAGCTAAAAACCATATTTCTTGGTATTTGTCAAATTACTCTGTTTGACATATTACTGCTGTAAGAGCCCTCAATACTCGAGCAAGAAGTAGTTTGGAGTAGAGACTTTAACTACACTGTTGTATAATCATTTTCAAATTGCACAGAACGTTGAGTGTTACAAAATTTAAATGTTTGTAATTAGGGATTGACAGTCCAGTCAGTACATTCACGTCACTATCCATTTAAAGCTGTACTTATAAATAACATTAGTATAATTACTACATACACCTTAAAAAAGTAATAAAACTTCAACATGGGTGACTCTGATGATGAGTACGACAGAAAGCGCCGGGACAAATTCCGTGGAGAACGGAGCGAGTACAGAGACGTGAGCCGTCGCCCTCCTCCTAACGATGATATAAGGCCAAGACGCGATGACTGGGGAGGTGGCGGAGATAGGTATGCATTTGACATTTTACTTTAAAATATATGTACATACAGCGATGATAAGTATGAAAATATGTGCTCGTATCATCGAGAATTTATTTTGCTATTTCAGGGATTGGGGACGAAATCGCGGACCACCCAGATCCATTGATTACCGCTTAGGAGGTGGACATAGACTTCCTCACGAGTTCAGTCCCCCGAACAAGAGACCTCGAGGGGAATGGGATCGGTACAGCCATGAATCTTATTCTTCCGGATATGGCTCACAACCTGGGTTTGAACCTCCTCCTCCTCATAATTACCCGAACCACCCCCCACCTCACCATATTCATAGGTACATTCACTAACTAACCATCTCAATCCTTTTAACACTTAAGCTGTAGTGTGTATAATATATATTTGTATGCATACATTATAAGCTTTACTAATTGGTAATAGGGAAAGCGCTGACGGTGCACCTCAGCTACTCTCATTCAAGTCTTGGTTATCAACCCAAGATGATGCTATATCCGACCAGGACGCGTTGAACAAGTATGCAGAGTATAAACAGGAATTTAAACGACAGCAGCTAAACGAATTCTTTGTACAACACCGGGAGGAAGAGTGGTAAGCATAAGTTTACAATTTTTTATATAAAATATATTTCGCTAATTTTCGTCGTGTGAACGCCATCAACTACGTGTGTTCGCATTCCCACCCAACCCGTAACGGTTTCTCGTTTCCCATTCCTTTTTACTGGTCTTGGAGACAACATCGTGTTGGTTATCCCCCAAAAAAGTTTAATTGTCAGCTAATTATATTCCTCACTCATGAACAGCATAATACATGGACTTTTAAACAGCAACTTCAAAGAAGACAACTCATTTCAGGCTGATAAACCTATTTTAAGAAGTGGCTGAATTATATTAGTGTGGTTTAAAGATATACCTACGCAATATATTTTGAGTGCTCGGCTAAAAAAGATTACAAGTGCAAAATTACGAGTCGCAAGAAGTTAAAATAGTATGAAAAGTATTCGACATTGAAAATGTATCATCAGTGAAAATTACCCATTTCGTTTCATTATATCCCGACTGTATTATAGATCCGATTTGGAAGGTAAGATTTTCCAACTTCATGCTCTAGCATTCAAGCTTAATAAACGAATACACATAATTTAATTGGAAAATTGTATTGGTTGACTGGTATGGTTGAACCATTAAAACCATTGTAGTTGAATTTATGTGGAGACGGGAGACACAAAGGTGAAATTAATCATAATAACTGGAATTGTGACTTGCATTGAAGTTTCAGGCATCGTGTCCGATTTAAATATTGTTGAGAGACAGCTATAATAAATGACGCCATAATATCTTTTTAAGTGTCATGTGATGATGTACATCATTGGTGTAATTGGCTTCAGGAAATTCATGAGTTCTGTTGGATTCTGAATCTAAATATTTTTTTATAAATACAATTTAACCAGACAATTTTATGTTCGTTTCCCTAAAGGTTCAAGCTAAAATACCATCCCGATGACAGTTCTCAGAGGAAAGACGAGCAGTTTCAAAATCTGAAGGTATGATTATTGTGAAATTAATTATGAAACAGTTTCCATTATCATTTAATCAAAGGATCTACTCCAATGTTTGTGAATGTATATGTTTACCGGTTGTGTATTATTAGAATTATCGTATCTACATTATTTTATTGTTATTCCATATTTCAGAGTCGCTGTAATTTGTTCGTCGAATTCTTAAATACGGGCAGATTTGACAATGTATCGTTGGACAGTGTCAACTCAGAAAAATTGATTAAGTTGATGGACTGGTACGTTGTGCGGTTGGAAGGAGGAACAGAAGACGATGCTGCAAAACTCTTGTCTGATGAACCACTAAGACCTCGAATTGCTCCAAAACCAGTCGAGGAAGATGTGAAAGAAAAGGAGAAGGTCGTGAAAGATGCCGATGAAAATGGTGGACAGAAGGATTCGGGGTATGATAATTGATGGATAAAAAACACAATTTAGGCATACATGTATAACGCTTGAAAAATAACAATACAAAATGTAATTGTTTAGGGCCGAATCTTCTGAGAGTGGAAGTGAGGCAGGTAGCGGGGAAGAGGAAGGGTCTCGCAAAAAGAAAAAACCTCGTCCTGCTTCAACAATGGATGCTCTTGAAGCAGAACTTGACGGGAACTCGAAAGAAGAGAAAGATGATATGGACGCTGAAGATGGCACATCAAATGATGGATCAGGGAAAGCAAAAAAGCGAGGAAAGAAACGCTTACGAAGTGGTGGTTCAGAGATGACCTCTGGAGCATCAGACGGTGAAAACAGTGATGTAGAGGGGAAAGAAACGAAAGACACCGAAGCGGATGGCGAAAATTCAAATAGCGGTGAGAAAAAACCGAAGAAACCTTTGCTTGCAACACCGGGCGCCGAAAATAAGAAGAAGCTCATAGTTCTCGATGATGATGATGAACTACCGCAACTGCACCGTACTGCTTCAGTATTCTTACGGAATCTTGCTCCAAGTATAACAAAGGTGGAAGTTGAAAGTATGTGCAAAAAGTATTCTGGTTATCTACGTACCGCAATCGCTGATCCCCAACCTGAGAAGCGCTGGGCAAGACGTGCTTGGGTCACATTCAAAAGGAATGTCAACATTAAAGGTAATACATATACACAATAGAGTCCATTAAAAATGGAACCTGCATACAATAGCATTAGCATTAGTATTATTGAAATTTTAATATGCGTAACCAACAAATCTGTCGTATGTCCTTTCCGTTAGAAATCTGCTGGAATTTAAACAACGTTCGATTGCGAGACACTGAATTGGGTGTAATTGTCAACCGCGATCTTACGCGTCGAGTACGTACTGTAAATGGCATTACACCACACAAAACTATCGTCAGGAATGACATACGGCTAGCTGCGAAACTCATTCAACACTTGGATTCTAAATGGACATTATGGGATGAGGATAAACAACAGAATAATAAAGAAAGTTATGGAGTATATTCTACTAATCCTGTACTGAAGAACATTACGGACTTCTTGATAGAAGAAGCTTCTGCCGAGGAAGAGGAATTGCTTGGCTTGTCTACGAGCGATGGAGAGCTTGATGGGGATCTACGAGAGGAACGTAACAACACAATTGAAAGGTTTGGACTACATAATACATACAGAAGTAGACATATATTCTACAAATAATTCTTAAATGTTTAACAAGAGTAATTTATTGGAATATTTTATTTTAAATGTGTTTAGAGACGAAGATCTCATTAGAGTGCTGGACAGATTGCTATTTTACTTGCGATTTGTCCACAGTGTGGATTACTACAACCATGCAGAATATCCCTACGAGGATGAGATGCCTAACAGGCTAGGAATAATCCACGCACGAGGGATGCCACCTACATCAAAGGTAAGTTAGATTTTTTACTTTCGTGCCTCACGTAACGTGACACACATAAATCGGGATGCTATTAAGCAATTTTAACAAATTGAAATTGAAGGTGAATATGAGCGAACTTCAAGAGTATAACCGTAACTTTGAGCAAAAAATATCAGCATTTATTGAGCCGATAGTACGTCTGACTGATGATGAATGCAAAGTCCTTGGAATGAAAGACGAGGATACCGAAGTAGAGAAGTTTATCTCGGCGAACACGCAAGAGCTTGGAAAGGACAAATGGTTATGTCCTTTATCGGGCAAAAAATTCAAAGGACCTGAGTTTGTCAGAAAACATATTCTGAATAAACATGCAGAGAAGTTGGAGGAAGTTAAAAAAGAGGTAATTAATCTATCACTTGGGAAAATGTACCTAATCAAAGATGCTTATGTTAATTGCGCTGTTTGTTTTGTGTATTCTTAGGTCATGTTTTTCAACAATTATTTGCGAGATCCTAAGCGACCGCAGTCTCCGGATATGACAGCCCAGCCTCCTCCAGAACGAAACTCTAATCAAACTGGAAACATGCCACCTAGGCGCGAACCACTAATACATGAACGGGAATTCCACCCACCACCTCAGTATCCCCCGTAAAGACTCCATAGTATTTATTAGCGCTATATTAGTTAAGCAATTGTGGTGAGGATTCTAGTTCATTTTGTATTGGCATTCTTTTTCTGACAGGTATGGAGGCGGTTATGGAATGGGTCCTGGTGGCTTTGGCGGTTTTGGAGGTCCCCCAAGACAGCCACCCTATCAACCATATCGGGATTATCCTCCGAGAGGACGTCCTGGGCCATTCCGAATGGGGTATGATTATTAGGATTTTGGACGCCAACTTATGATTTCTCAATGGTGCTGGAATGTTGATTGATTTCTAACAAACTAAACGTGTTGTGGTGTATATAACTTGAAGGGGGCGAGATCATGGTAGCCGCGCCATCATCAGTTATAGGGATTTGGATGCTCCTACTGAGCCAGACGATTTTTAGAAATTTGTTCTGTTATAGTTGTTTAATCTAGAAGTAGAAGTTTCAAAGGAAAATGGAATAGCGTTGTTTAGTTCTTAACAATTGATTTTTGTCCAGATACATGGATCATTGTAATTGTAATATGTAATTGTGTAATGCAAAATAAAATTCATCTATCATTTTTTACTATTGCTGAAGTTATTTCGAAAAATACAAAATTAATCATTTCTGTCTTATTTTCATCACCGAGCGTACATTTTATAAAGCCGTAAAATCACAACTTCTTTCCTCGTTAATAAATTTACATATAGGTCTCTCTTTTGTAACTTTAAATGAACCTCTGTCAGTATTAACTAAATATAATTTATTATGAACTGCCGAGTGCAGAGTAGCCAAAAAAGCCATGTGAATGGAGACTTCTGACTTCGTACACTGACTTGATGAGACTTCAACACTCGTAGCACCTGTAATTGGGATACCGGACTTCATCACAAGCTCTTCAAAGGTCATATCCTGTTAATTAATAAAAAATACAAAGTGCATTTCATAGTCTGCCTCACCCTGGTACGTGGTACGGAAATCAGAAGTTCCATTTTCAAGATAATATGTATTCAAAATCAAAACACAATGATATATTTATTTACCCTTTGCTCCTTCTTGATTTCGGCTTCAATGGTCTGATCCATTTTCTGAATTAATTCTTTTATATCAGTTTGCGTTGTCTTGTTTGTAAAGTTAATTCGCGAATGTATGCCTAAAGTAAAACAAAAAAAGATGCATATACAGTCCAAAACAGTTCATAAGACCAACTTGTAAGTGATTGCTTCCCCAATTAAGCTTACTTTCAACACTATCATCAGCAAACCATGGACTAGGGATTCGAATGTCACCCACGACCTACAAAAACACGACATGAATCTTTAAATTGCTATTAATAAAACTGTAAATTCGAGTAAGAGTTAATTTCATTTTTACATCCAATTGTGAATCATTCAAAACTTCGGCATTTTGCAAATCAAGGATTTCTGGATCTTCCTCTACATAGCCGCTATCCTGATGATTAACACTGTTTTGACTATATGGAGTGAGGAAAACAAGAATAGCAGGTGGATTACCAACATTTCATTTGTCCTACATAATATATTTCAGCCAGCTTCACCAAAATTACTAGTAGTAGTACTTACGGAGAATTTTCATCAAATATGCACCCGTTGCGTGGTTCTTCACCCTGATTCTCTTGTCCCAGTTTAAACTCCACAGGTACATATAGGTTGTCAACCGACAAACACTGTGTCGTTTCGTTTCGAAGCTCCAATACAGCCCTCCGCTTACGCCCCTCTCCAGGTATAGATCGCTTTCTTTTGTCCAAGTGGAGTCCTTGAGGTATGTCAGCTTCCATCATACCATTGAATACTATTGGAATATTTTCGGATGACAAACTGATATCCATGTTTTCGTCGCTGCAGTTAATACTTTCCTGCAGGATACAAATTATCGTCCAAATTTAGATTAGCGTCGCGTGCCACCGTTTAACGTCAAATGAAAAAGTATATTAAACCCTACTACCTGCTGGGTTACAGGTTGTGTTTGCCCATGTTCAGATTCAGAGGTGTGAAGGCCATTGTCAGTCTATAAATAAAATTATCCACGAGGATTTTGAATATTATCTTAATGCCATATTTGACATGTATCTAAGAATATCCTCATGTCATAAGAAAACCTACCTGAGCTAAATCTTCCTCGCTAAGAACTCCACATTCCAATTCGTGCATTGATAGAAATTTTAAGCTCCCCATTTCCTTTTCCATGTCTGAAAGCAAAATCAAAAAAACGCAACGCATGCAAATTAGTTTCGCAGGCACAATCCCATATTCTGATTAAAGAATAAATTCGTATCTGAATCATCAATCATGATTAAGAAAACAACATACCGACTCCGTGCGCTGTGCCACGCTTTCGCAACTGCAGAAAGTGGCTGGCAGCATTCAAATTTGAAGACATAGTTGGTGGATTTAAATACTCACTTTGGTATGTCTCATGAATATTGAATTCATAGTAAAGCAAAGAATCTTTGGCAAGCCCTTCGAATTTTTTTAATAGCCGCCTCTTACGGGATACTATATCAGGTGGATAATCAAGTTCCTGTAGAGAAATATACTTTTCTTCTTCAGCAACCATATTCACGTATTTTCTTTTCCGGGGCAATTCCAATCCAGCCTATAGATCAATTACATAATACACACAAATGTACTTATTTAAAAAATGCTTAGCTAATTACCGGGTTTAAAAGTTGATTCGACGTACCGACTGACAAGCGTCTTCCTTATTTGGGGGTTTCGGAGAGTTAGACAAAGTACTCGGGTCTGTGTTACTAGAATTCTTAGTGGGTCGTTGATTAAGACGGGTAACGTTCATATATATGGCCTGTACTTCACGCTGAAGCGAATTTACTTGAATTCGAAGCACCAACACTGCGGTGCTGACGAGTCTTCCCCCATCCTATAGTAAATATTTTTGCAATTAAGACATATCCAGTAACTGTAACGTTATATTAATATCTTTTGAACAATACTTGAGGTTGTTAATACGAAAGTACAAAAATAAATCCTTACGCTTAGCGAAATTCTCCCAACCTTAACTATGTGGTCAGTAAGTTCTTCGAAGTTGATTTGGAATGGATCTAACAGGGAAGTTGGATCCTATAATTAAAAGGCAGATATAGTGTATCGACTAATTGTATTTATAATAATACTCAAATAATACTCCTCGTTTCATTAATTGATGCTACGCTATTTAACGTATTACCAATGTCAAATAATAATTCCGCCTGTCTTCAATTTGATTATTAGCCACAATAACCCTGTCCGGGATAAGGAGAGGTGCGTCCCCGTCACCATCTTCGTTTTCTGCAGAAGAAAATAGGCCAGTTTCATCTGAAGATGATATACCTGAATCGTCCCAGTATGATTTTTGTGGTGTCCGGAAGGTCGATGGGGATGAGAGTTGCCAAAACCGAACCACTGCCATTCCTGAGTACTTTAACTGAATTTTAGGGTGTACGACTGTATTAGTTTAGTATCATCAAAGCATATCACCCCGAAGCCCGAAACACATTCACTCACACCTCACACATGTGGATTTCGCAATCCACAAATCTTAAACTTAACTTTGTAAAGTGATTGGGATTGCAGGGTCCTGCTGCGGATGCATAATATTGTTATGCATTTGCATTGGCCACTTCTTTCGCTCATAGTTTATGCACTGTAACTGCTCCGGATGGATACAATGATGGTCCAATGCACAACATGGCAATCTACACAAATCCATTTCCGTCTTTCATGCTGTTGTTGAATTTGTTGAATGTAATATGAAATGAAAATGAAAACACTGGAACTGGAACCGTGTAACAAGAGTACAGTTCTCCAGGGGCAAGCAAGGCACTGATTACATTTTCAATTCGAACAGTATATACCTAACTGAAATCATTGGGTTGGGGCTTTGCTTGCTGATGCTAACATCCCTTTTATATTAGGCATAGAAATATATGATGTTTCTTTTTGTTCTCACTTTCACATGTGCGACTTATAGAATGCAATGTTAAAGTTGTTGATCATCTAATGGAGTAGGCAGTGCAGTAGCGTCCTCGGCTCGGGGATTACTGTTTATTACCACACAAGTTAAAAACCACTCTAGGTCTACCTCTTTGGAGAGACGACGAACAACTGGCCAGCCATACCAAAGAAAGGAAGTCTTTTAAGTTGCACTGTTGTTGCTATATTCGCACTGGCAAGGTCAACAAAGCCCATCAGTATCGTCATCCTGAATATTTCTAGCGAGTCCCCTGCGCTTTGCGCTGATGATGATGCTAAATTATATTTTTTCCCCTACAGACGCATTCTTACAAGATGCCTCTCGGATCAGCAGAATAATCCTCAGGCTTTTTAAATGGCTATAGTGTAGTATTCCTCATATACACAAACTCAAACGTGTGCTTTACTCCAGAGAATGCATCATGCATTACTGCATTACGGTGTTGGCTAAAGTGTGGTGGTGTAATACTACACACTATTTTGCTTGCTTGTACACATGTTCATTCATTCAAGCGCTCACACACATTTCATTACTTACTCATTTTGTCCAGCCAGACAGGATTGTATACAAACAAACATTACTTACATGCATACTACGTAATACTACGTAAGAAGTGAAGTAAGCCAAGCCAGATTAGATGCACACAGGCTTCAAAATCCCAACCCATCTTGTCTACCTCAAATCTCACTCAAACCCTTTTCTTACGTACACGATACGATATTACAACGATGAATGTGGCTTGAAAACAATAATTTGGAAAGTGTATTGTGTTATTGTGTACCAAACCAAACCAATGCAATGCAAATAGCAGATCGAGATCCCATCCCATCCCAAACGTATGGCTATAATTTATGTAGTTTAAAAAAAAAAACTCCCCATACATGCCAAGCATCATCATTTAGCTCCAGGACAGGACTAGCACAGGAACACGTTATGCACAGAGAAACGTTGCAACCTACTCACCAATTTTGTAATTCGTTGGTTACAACATGTTACATTGCATTCATGAGTGAATACACATAACACCTAACCCATTGCCATTACCGCACAACGCTTGCGGCTTTCACATATCCACAATCCATATTATCCAGATTTCCACATGCACAATACAACACGGGTCATTAGAAACATAAAAAAGCTATTAAAAACTGCCAGGATAAACTTACGATACAGAAACAAAATTAAAATTACCTAGTATTACAGAATAATATGAGACGGAGAAGGGTAATAGAGACGCATATAACATTAGGGAAGGTAATAGGTACTCCCTGTCCGTTGTACTAGAACTACTTAGTAGCTAGCCAGCCGACGACGGCTTAGGCTTCCAGCAGCAGCGGCTGGAGTCGATCTAACCCGACCAATGACCGAAGCGAACGCACATGACATTTCAAGTGTAACCCACAACATATGCATATATACCTTCCTTCCTTCTGTTTTAATGTTACTGAAAACCTGCAGCTTTCAAGCTGTTTTAAGGATTATTAATGATAGATGAAAGTTAAAAAAAAATTAGCGTGAGAACAAATACAAACGAAGCAATGCAATCAGAATGTACTCAAAAAATGTAAATGTCTTTAAATTCGTCCTCACAAAATGGCACTTCTTTTACTATCAGTCTAATCTGACTGAACAAGCGTCTTATTTTGCATATATATTTTTACAGTTTGTCCCGTTTACACCCGACCCGAGGATTCAAAACTGAAATTGCAATTCATAATTAAAATTAGCCACAAAATTCCTACTGATTTGATTGTTTTTACCCATCATTTCCGTTGTTTTTGGACAGACTACTTCTCTGTCCACAAGGATTATAAGCCGCACCTTTTTTTTTAATTGTCTGTGACGCTTATAGCGCTATCAAATTCCATTGTAACCTTTTCCTACAATGACGAATGCCTAGTTTTTGCTTACCGGAGCACAACAGGAAAGGAGTTTAATCCCGGCACCACCACGCGCACCACCCACACTCACCACAGAAGACGACGACACAATGAATGACTCCGATCGGTTCGGATCTTGATGTTTTATTTTTCTTTTTATTTCATGGTTTTGTGTTTTAGTTTTATTTAATGCATTTCTGTAGTCTCCTCGTTTGTGCTTCTGTGCTTAAGCTTAAACTGCTTGTGTGTTTCATTCATTGTGTTTCACCAACCGACAACGGATATGTAAATCATTAAATCATGGCTCTTTCTTTGGATTGAATACGATACGGTGATACGGAAGGGATACTATAGGCTTCTACGATAATACCGCTTAGATTACCGATAATGCACATTTAGAATTTTCCTAAATTACTTACTACTCTTCCATAATTTTCTCGTAAACTGCATTCGTCCGCGATATTACGCTAAAAGGCTGTTTGGCTATGCTAATTAATTGTAAGAAGTAAGTATGATGGATGACTCGGGCGGGAGGAATATACTAGTTGCACAAACGACATTCACATCACATTCATTACCATTCCATTATTACCAAACTACAATTACCACTGGACTGCATAATATTATTATTACCGACTTTTCAGTCGAGACGGGGTCTTTTCGAAAATTATGGAAGCTGAGTCGACCGGCACCTGGCGCCTTGTGCTGAAAAATGTGCATGAATTCATGAATATTACACTGAATGGCTGGGAATGCATGATGGGCACCCGGGGCAGCAGCAGATCTACGGCATTGTTGAGATTTCTTTCAGTGATTTGTCAGATTTGTGAAGAGAAAAGATTGAACAATGTGTTCAGTACAGAGTTCAGGTGATGATTTCCCGTAGTAGCACAGCACACAATCATATTTTTACATGGGAAAAGTGGTGGGATCCCACATTGGGAATCAGTTCAGCTTTCCGACACCCTCATCTTCTAAGCTGCTGTCGTGTCCGAGTGGTTAAGGAGTCGGATTCGAAATCCGATGGGGTTTCCCCGCACAGGTTCGAATCCTGTCGGCAGCGATAGTTTTTAATCTGTGTGGGCTCCACTTTTTGCCACTTTTTGTTGCCTGCCAAGCAAGTGGGCAGGGGCACTTACTCCATGGAGTATCTGATGGATATATGGAGGGTTCAAAGGTGCGCCAATCAATATCAACTCATCAAAAGATTTTTTTTTAAATGTATTCTTGATATTCCATAAAATCAAGTACATTTGTTTCATGACTCATATGATGACCATTGACCATCTTCCTTCATTTTCATCATTCCCAATCCAACCAACTTGTTTCACTCATTTCACATCCACATTTAACATAACATGAACATGCTTGTCCATTCCATAAGTAAAGTCCATAGAAAACCTAGCCTTTATTTTGTGTTGTTGATTGGAGGTATGACAAGTCATGCGGAGAGCCATGTACTTCCCAACACCGCTGACTTCGAAAAAAGTTGTTGAGAATGAAAAAAAAACTCATATATGAAAGATATGTATAACGTGTGAGGCGTGATATTGAGATTGTAAATTGTAACTAAATGCCGGATAGAGTGCATAGTAGAGGGATTGTAGTTTTTTGTGGAGTCAGATCAGATGAGTGAAGGGAAATTGCATACACACACTTTAGACTTCTAAATTAAATGTAATTTACCATGTTACTTATTAAATATTTATTTAGTTTTATAAAAATTACACAATAAAAGTCGCAATATGCCTAGATATCTATCTTGTGATGTCATACAACAATAATATTACCAAATATTTATTTTTTGTTTTTTTTTTTGCTTTTTTGAACAGAAATTCACCAACACATAACAAATGTGAGTCAGCTGAGAGATTTGTCTTCCCTAAACTAAAGGTAGAACTCCTTGAATTCGAGCAGTTAAATTTAACAGCTGACAGGTTTTCCAACAGCCGAGCTACAGCCTACAACAAATTATCTGTAATTTAAACAAAAGAAATCGGTTAGCAATTAGCAGGTAAATCCAGACTTGCTGTATTTTGTTAAACATCTAGCTAAATCGATAGAAGTGTACTAATTGTAATATTCATCGTGATTTGCAATTTTAGGAGTGATCATTTATACGAATTTCGTGCAAATTGTATTAGTGCCAGCAACAACTGCTCACTGAAGAGTTCAACTAAGGACTTTTTTTGCCCACCGCAGAAGCCATACTCGCTCGCACAAGTCAATACAATGTCAGACAAGAATGTTAAATGTGAGGATCAAATCCCAACAGCTTTAGATAAATGTATTGCAGATTCGATGATTAAAATTGGTAAGTAAAATGATAATCAATCAGCAAAGTACTTAAAATGGACAATGATGAGAGGAAGTTGTCCGAAAAATTGTTGGATTTCTCATCACTCTCTGTCACTGTTTCCTCGCTCTATCATGCAATTGTTGTTGAATGGAAATTGTGTTAATTAATGTGAACTTGTACCTCTCACTGCAGGATCGGGAGCTGTAACTGGTGGTGCTTTATCAGTAATTCTTTTTCGAAGTAAGTGAAGGAGCTCGAAAGTTTCATTTGTTTGAGAAACTTAACTTATGTTTAACTAGTAAGATAATATGTAATATGCTTTATTTTTGCTTCGCGTAGGGAGATTTTGGCCTATCACATTGGGCATTGGAATTGGCACCGGTATGGCTATCGCAAGCTGTCAGAGTAAACTTAATTCAACGGCTGTAGTGAGGGTAAGCACCACATACTCGTTTTAAGTTGATTTTTGTCGATGTGTGTGGGTCCTTTAACCATCAATAATTCTAATTCTGCCATTGGTTTTGCTTACAGAGAAATGTGGAAGGAAAGTAACATCACGGAACCGTATAGATAGCAATATATAATTGTAAATTATGATGAGGAATTTAAAAGCGTATTATATCTAGCTTAAGATTTAAACTTAAGCCTCAAGAGAAATGCCATTTATTGAGCTGTTTAGTTCATCCAACAATGACGAAAAAACTGAGTCCTTATATTAATCAACAAAGATCATCGTAATCTGTTTAAACATTATAGCAGAAACCAACGTAGACATACAACCCAGTAATAAATCGCTGTATTTAATATCACGAGAATTGTAGTTTATGAAGATTTTTTCCAACAGATCAACAAATACTGTATCACAGGGACTTCTTCGTCTTTAGCCTTTTCGGATGCAATGCTTCCCTTCGTGTGTTACTAGTCATTTTTTTTATGTACCTTTGAGTCTCTTGAGTATGCATATTCCATTGCTTCTAATTGTAATGCTTGATGTAGGTAGTTTGAAAGCGAATTCTTGGTTTTCGTGTAATTTCTATTTTTGTGTCACATTTGCATCAGGCTTGTTTTACATTTTTAACTTGTCGATGGGATTTTATAAGATAAATGAGTCAAATGCTCCAACACGTTATCTATGATTGGGAAATTAAGTTAATTTATGAACCGAATTTTATGAAAATCTAGATGTTTGCAGTATGCATTCATTTCAATTTCACATGTGAGTACTACACACAACTTCATCGGTGTAAGCGTATAAATGCCTGTGAAAATCAAAGGATTCCAAGTACTTACAATTAGTTTATAATTCATGGAATCGGAACCTCAAATCGTCATACACGTCCATTGGACTATTGGACATAAACCCTTTCTTTCTGTCTTTCCATTACGTACACGCAAAAGTTTATTATTTATGAACGTACAAAATAGGATGCGCTTACGATGTGACACACAATATTCCACGCAACTGTTACTGTTGATGTTGATGCATAATCTTACAATTCATTAACATGTAATGCACAAGAGATATATTCCACCACCTCATCAAGCATTCTATTGCAATTAGAAAGTTACATTCTGGTTGTGGTAAAAATGCAGAACGCATTAAAATACGGAATGGATGTCGATGTTAGGGGTGGAACCTGAGGTTCGTATCTACTTAAAAAATTATCAAAAGCAAGCAATAATAATGTTAGGGTATGGGAGTGCATAAATTAGTTTTCGTAATTCCAGCATATCCTTCCTTAATTTGTGCTTATTATACTGTGCCATGCAGGTTCCACATTCCACATTGGTCTTACAATTTGTAATTTGTATTAATACACAAAGCATTTCAGTCACAACCGTATCGCGTTGCACCAACAATAGGCATCATATACATTGATCGGATAAAGGAATTCACGAATTAGCTTAACTTTGGGATTCAGCTTGAGACAACGATGAAAGCGATAAATGTTACCTGCACTAGTTAAATGCTATGGTCTACCTCCAGTTCTAAACTTATACACGCACACCCACATCATCGTCTCCCCACAAACTTACCTCAATCTGTTGTTTTTACAGAGCAGCAATTAGCGAAGGATATGAGTGAGAAGAATATGGTCCACTGTCAGCACTTAGCAAACAGGTGAAAATTAGAGTGCTCCTTATTTGCTCAAGCTACTGCACCTTGTGAGGCTTCCAGGTTTGTCTAATATAGCTAAAGCAATGCACGGAAGCAAGCAAGTGACGCAAGTTCGTGTGGTCTACTATGCATCCAGAGATTCCAGAGACCATACAATGATACAATAGGTATAAAGCAGCGCATGTTTTCTTTTATCTATTGTTGTTTTATTTTAATACACTTTAACACGTCGAAGTTACCAAAATTTACTCAGCCGTACGCTTTACATTTCAAATGACTTTTGGTTTTCCCAGTTAACTAATCGAGAATTGGTTTTAGAAATTGTTACTAAATTATACTATACTTTAATATCTAATAACTGTTAAGTTCCTCGTTCAAAAGAATGCTTTTCACTATCCAGATGCCTCGACCTGGATACCCCATAATGTCAATAATTTCCATCTTTGAAACTCAAAATCATAATCGGTTATGTATGCTTTTAAATTGCTAACATGTATGATTCTAATAATTATCCATATTATTCTTAACTTTCTACACAATATGCCAGCTATATTATTTCTTGCCTCTTTGCTATTTCGCTTAACCCCTGAAAAATAATTAAGTTATCCAGTTTGCAAGCTTATGTTCTACTCATTTACGGCTAGTCTTTTCAGACTCGTCATGTCTCTAAAATTTACAGTAAAAGTAGAAACGCGGTTTTCTCCAACATTGCGAATTTACTCCTAAAAAGAAAGTTTTACATAATCTAATTTCTCCTGGCACTTTTTTTTACTCTCTCCGTCTTCACATCTTACGTTGTGTAAATTGAGATTGAGTTTTTTGTTTACACCCTTTAATACCGCGACTCAAACGTTATTATTACTTTGTAACCAAATTCCACTTTATTTTATTACCATGTACTGTCTTAGCGAGTCTTTCTCCAACAGCAAATTAGTGAAAGGAAGGAAATAATTTATCAGATGGGTTTTGGAAGTTTCTCTCGCGTTCATTGTTCCATTTCATGGTATCTCAGAGCGAAGTTGCTCCGTCTGAGTAAACTTTGTTAGCAGAAGATTTATCGAAGCATATCTTCATTTTCACAGCATATGCATGACTGTGTCTCGTTCACCACCACCCAGAGATTTTCATCACACGACAAAAGAAAAGAGCAAGGAGAAAGAAGGTGATTGGAAGTAGGAATCCAAGAGAGCAAACATGTAAACACGTAAATGACTTGTAGTTGTAGTTTAAGGTCTCCATATAGCCAATCTCTGTAGATGTTTTATATGTACACAGAATGGAATCAACTAACAAATGGAAGATATATATGTAACCTTCTTAAACCCCTCAAAATTCCTTCCATTCTCTCTGGCTCAAATGACGATAATTGGATGGATGTGCAGAGTGCAAACTAAAACTAAAACATAGACCGAAACCAAAATTTGCTGTATAGAGTAAATATAGTGCCACTGCCATGCAAAGATTGCTGAAGGTGCCATATGGATGTACAGAGTAAAGTCGGCGGCGAGTTTTACTTAGGAGCACATAGTACACGTAAAAAATCTCTCTATATTGTGCTTACTTTGTCTCTTTTCAGCCTCAACTTCATCTTCCCCAATTTTGTTATAGACATGGGACGTAGGTAGTCATTCTTTTCGTATAACCTAAACTTTCTGGTTTCATCAGCTCTCATTCATTTTCATCTCCCGTCCTGTTATTTGCTTCACTTAGACTAACACCAACGCTAACAAGCGTAAAGCGAAAAAGGCTTTGTGTTTGTGTGTGTAGTGTCTAAACTTTTCCTGTTTCCTCATATTTGCAAACACAATTTCCTCGTTTGGTCTTATCTCCTTATCTTCTCGAGAGGGAACTTGCATGCTGTGTGTGTGGATGTGTGTTGCTGTTCCACGGGAGTATTTTATGTATTGTGCATTTTTGCATGTGGAAAAGCAATGCTAATAATATTACAATCTTGGAAGGAGAGGAAATGCTGAAAAAGTTTTCTGTGAGGTTTGTAACATATGTTATGTGCTTTCGAATGAGAATTTTCTTAGTTTAGTGGGTATATATATGTACACAAAAAGGTTATATTATGTTATGAGTTATGAGTTACGTGTTTCTTCTAAATAGTCCAAGTTTTTTTTCAGCTTTTGCGAAAAACTATATTAGGTATATGCTTGCTATATTATGTTGATGCGGGTTTGCAGGAGTGCGAGTGAGACCCGATTTATTTCCTTTTTTCCAATTTCTCGTAAAGTGAAACCGGGTTGAGACGAGGCATTTTTGGTTTGGCTGTTTGCTTTACCTTTTAGTTTTTAATTCTACCCTTGAGTTTGGGTCTGCGAATGGATGAAAGAGGAGAGAGGATGTCATGTCAAAGACCTATAGTTTCCGCGGTTTCGGTTTCCAGTAACTAACGCCTTCATCGAAAACCCTTTCATTTGAACTTGCAGTGGCACCCACTAAATTACTTTTGAGAGTTTTTCCACGTTGCAGAGTTAAGAGCACGTACGTAGTCAAATATATTGTCGGGTTGGACTGGCACTGGATGATGAAGGTTGTCTACGTGAGAAAATCGTTTTTGGTAGGGAGAGAGAAGAGAGCGAGGTGAGAAGGGAAATGGAAAATGGTCAAACTAAACATATTTGGGAAAGTCTCATGAAGTCCAAAAAGCAAAAACTATTTAAAATGCTGCCACTTGGTTTTGGATTGAGCGTCACACACATGCAGGGTAATTCTTTTAACAATTGGCTTCATTTTACACACTGGGATATACCATTTACGAAGAGAGTTTATTTTTACACTTTATCCACATGCATTTATGCAACATTATGTAACACGACCACACTTCATTTCATCATGCAACCATCATTCCATTTGTAGCGAGATAGATTCAATGCCATACACAAATCCATTTTTTGCATTCCTAGCCGTCAGTTTGTTTGTATGCAGCCAGCAAAAATTGGAAACACGTCAAACATGCCAAATGCCAAAACACTAGATTACATACCAAATGCGTGTCCAAGATTCCCATCATCTAGCATTGAAATTGAAGCAGTTTTGTGAGAAAATTATCTCTCCTATTGAAAATTATATGTACAAGTATTTATGTATCCTTCACCTAGTGCAATTTTCTGCGTGCAGCAAGTGGGAATCTATTAGTCTACTGCGTAGTTTATGTATGCCATATATACTTTTAACTTTTTTATGATGATTTTGGTACAAACATATCGGCTTCTTCCACGGCAGGTACAAAGTTTGAGTTTCTTTGCAAATAGCCTGCTCAATCATGGAATTTAATTGCTAGTGATTATTGCATTTAAGCATGTGCATACAAGCCACCTCTGTAGACAAGTATAAGCCAAT
>JAANSN010001237.1:0-36592 GCA_036850665.1 Dicranocentrus wangi | reverse complement strand
ACTATTAAATTACTTTGATCAATTTAACTGTACACTCAACAAATAATCAAGGCAGTGGCAAACAATAATAACCCTCCAATACATTTCATTTCACACACTTTGGGAATATTTTCATTTGCGGCGACGGTAATTAAACTAAAATAAGCGATTTAAATAAGGGTCTTTTATTACCAGTCACGATTACTGTTTTGCCGGATAGCTCGGTTTCCAGACCGGTCGACATTGCTGATATTAAATTTGCTGTGTAGTTTAAGTAGTCACAGTGGAAAGAGATTTAGCTAATTCGATTTTTAATTCTGTGAGAATTGAGAATGAGAATTTTCTGGATTTTTTAAAATGTTACCTCAGCTGATGATGTGATGTGGCTACCAAAGGATATGATATGATATGATAACTGTCAGTGGGTGTCTGTTAAAAATGTCCCAACCCAATGCAATAAGGATTATGTTAAATATTCCTTTTCTGTTTGTAGCATTATAGCATGACAGTGTGGCTCTAATAATTATCTCATTTATCCAGTCAGCCAGCACTACTGGATAACATGGGTGATGGCAATGTTACGGTTTATGGCATTATTATATGGAATGGAAATGTATGAGCATGGGAGAACCCACCACGGAACCATCTGTAAATATTCATCCTCATGAAACATCCACTCGTCCTCTACTCCACATGTCTAATGTCTACTTTTACCACTTGTCCATATACCCATGTTGTTGTCGCTATTGACTCAAAACGTGTGTAGCCACTGTAGGCAGCGAGTATAGCAAACACACTGGATTAAAAAGTATCGTTCGTGTTGCAGAGCTCCAGAAATGAAACCACCTTACCTAGATAATTAGTTGGCAAGAAAATTACTCGTAGTTTGTACGAGTAGTTGTCAATTGCTAATATATGTTTCCCATTGGAAATTTGCATTAGCATAGCACATTCTATTCCACATTTTCCAACATGTGTTCTGCTGATTTGTCCAGGGATTTGATTCAAATGTACATGCGTAGCAAGTATTAATGTAGTGCAATGCATTTAATCATGATCAAATGACATTCAGACTTCAGTTCAGACTGAACAATAAGAATCTTGATAGTTCATGAAATAAAGTCTTGTGATTACGTAAGTAATTACGAATACGATTACGATACGATTAGTATCCTCAAACATAAGTGATGATTGCTGTTGTGATAATAATGCAGAGTTGACTGACTTAAGGTGTAAGTGTGAACCATGCATGTCACATGTAGTATGTAGTTTGCAATTTGAGTACTAATGTATAGTGTATCTGGCGATGGGATTTTTTCACATTAGGATCACCCAAAAAATGCATATAAATGGGTTTATATATAAATATTGATATTTATGCAGTGGTCTGTCCGTCGTACCCTGCCACATTTACATGAAGTTGCATTGTTGCTTGCTACACTGCATTTTCAAGCGTTGTTTGTTGTCTGAAGGAAGGCTTTTATAGTAGTGGTCCAATGTGCACCCAGAAGTTTTCCTACGAAGGTGAACATGTTTTTTTTTTTTTTAAACATAACACATCTTAATAGACTTACTGCCCATCTATATCACTTGATATACTTGTTCAACTGCAGCAACTATGCTATTCCATATTTTGTTGTGGTGTTTGTAGCATTAATAAACTTCAACCCTAAAGCATTATTACATGCTAATACTTTGGCAAGCATTTTCCCATGGTGGTTACTCTCCCGTAAACTTGGATTATGGTTTTGAGTTGCATAGATTTCTTTAGATGGGTGACCCATATAAAACATACAGTAAATCAGCTACGTGTTAATGTAAAACGTAGTCATTACACGCTTTTAAAGTAGAATAATAAGACGACTAAAGTCATCTGAACGGAACAATGATTGGACAAATGCTTCAAATAATATTTTATAAGGTATTCACAGGCTCATTCCACCTTGTGAAGACTCTCAAAAGTGTACAAGTTTTGGTTTGATCATTCCTCAAATCTGATAGGGTAAGCTAAGCTAAATAAAAAGTTAATGAAAACAGGACTTTAGTCCAACTTTAGTGAGAACCAAAATGAAATCAGGAATTTGCAGCAACTTCTAAAGTATTGCACTAGTATTTCTGTCGTGCTACGAAAAATATTGGAACAACTCAACGTGGAATAGTGCGTAGCAGCAGCAGCACGTACTTTTATATGCCAGTAAATAGTTTTCGTGTAGTACGTACTTTACTCAACGTCAATCTGCATGTACAATATTCATTCATACTCTTGATAGTCTTGATATTGAGTTGACGTGAAATATTGGATCATCGTTCATTGTACTTTTTACTTTATTCAGCTTTCATATCGTGATTGTGATTAGGTATACATATCTTTACCACTTCAGCATAGCCAAGATGTTGGCACAGGTATTTTTGTACGGATTTGTGTTTTTGGTTGGGCTTTTGTACGTGAGAAAGAGGCAGCCATGTGCCCGGTTTGTCAAGAAAATTGGAGGTCCTCATGGCTTACCGCTTTTGGGAAATGCACTGGACTTCATCAATAACTTCGAAAGTGTGATTTATAAACTTACGTTAGTGCGTGTGGAAATAGCTAATTAAGCAATTGATTAGTTAGTCATCATTCCATATTACAGACTCGTTACTTACGCTGTCGAATTGGGTCGATAAGTATGGCAGCCGGGTTGCATTCAATTTTGGTCCAGCTGTCACTGGACTATTAGTAAATGATGCCATAGATCTGGAGGTAACTGCATTGTACTTTCTTGCATAGGTGAAAAGATGATGTAAAAATATATATTGGATGGAAATGGAATGTATTTAGACAATCCTAAGCTCAACTGCTACAACTGAGAAAAGCGAAGAGTATGATATGGTAAAAGAATGGCTTGGTGAAGGACTCATTACTAGCAAAGGTACTTACATATAGCTTATGATTTAGAGATGCACACGGTGGAAAGAGAAACTCCCGAAATAATGACAATTAAATTGTGAATGATTTTACATGTGTGAAGGACGGCATTGGATATATAGACGGAAACTGCTTACTCCAACCTTCCATTTTGCAATCTTGGAAAATTTCATAGCGCCCATTAATGCACAAGCCAATATTCTCCTAGACGTTTTACACAAAAACTTTATTATTGCAACGGAAAATAATGAAGTCATTATTAAAGATATTAACCCGTTTATTGCAAGATGTACACTTGACATCATATGTGGTAAATATGGGACTATATATTGAGAAGAATGTAATGATTTGGAAAGTTAACTTTCAATATAACTTTAAATCCAACTTTGGTAGAAACTGCAATGGGGAAACAAATGCATGCACAAGCCCAACTTGAAGGTACAAACCAGTATGTAGAAGCAGTTCATAAGTAAGTTTGCTGTTTGCAGAATAAGTTTTAGACCACTCCGAAAGCCTGTAAATTGCATTCTACTCACCTCTGTATTATTGCAGACTGGGAGAGATATTTCAGTATCGAAGTATTCGACCCTGGCTACGCAATAATTTCCTGTGGAAATTAACGGCTACACGCAAAATAGAACAGAAGTGCTTGGATGTTGTACACTCATTTACGGATAGGGTATGACACCTTTTCCTTGCGCAAATAACATAAAAAATTGTAATCAAACATAAATATAAAGGGAATTTTAAATAGAATTTATTCTGCTTAATATTCCAGGTCATTGCAGAAAGAAAGCTAGTAATGAACGGCGACATTGCCCACTCTGATGAGGAAAACTCCCGTGGGATAGTTTCTCAAGGTTTCATAGTGAAGGACAGAACTTCCATGATTAAAATAAAGTTTTATACCTATTATATTACACTTCAGCTTTACTTTTTCGAAATATTAGGTAAAGTTCGACTGGCTTTGCTCGATTTACTCTTGGAGGCTCAACGTAATAATATGGATATTCCAGACAGCGGGATTCGCGAAGAAACGACAACTTTTATATTTGCGGTATGCACTATAAGAGTTGACAATATAGGAATACTTTAGTATAAACATTTTCCAATGTTATTAATGTACTAAATCTATTATACAGGGTCATGACACGGTGGCACAGGCTGTCAGCTTCTGTCTATTCAATATCGGAAATTATCCAGAAGTTCAAGCAAGTATTCAATAGACATACATACTCATGTTTCGTTACATCAAATGCAACGCTGAGATGGAACATTATTTTTGACAGGAAAAGCTACACCGAGAGTTGGATGTAATTTTCAAAGGAGACAATAATCGACACATTACAACCACAGACTTAAAGGAGATGAAATACCTTGAGTGCTGCATCAAAGAATCTATGCGACTTTATCCAAGCGTTCCAATTTTCGGCAGACTGCTAAATCAACCCTTTAAATTAGACGAGGACGTCACGATTCCTGAAGGCGTAACAATTTTCATAGTTCCGTACAAGTTACATAGAAATTCTAAATACTTTCCCAAGTCAAATGACTTCATTCCGGAAAGATTTGCAACTGGCAGCTGTATGGGTAATAGAAATCCTTTTGCGTACATACCATTTTCTGCTGGTCCCAGAAACTGCATCGGTAAGTTTGAAATTAGTTCGGTTATTCAGTTTCAATACTTCTAACTATATGAAGCAATTAAAAGTATCGACGTTTTGCATTTTTTCCTCATAGGACAAAAGTTTGCAATGATTGAAGCGAAGATTCTACTAGCCACAATTCTCCGACGATTTAAAATTAAATCCAAATGCAAACCAGAGGAAATAATCTTACTTTCAGAGATTGTTTTACGATCTAAAAGTGGGATTGAGGTGCAGCTTGAAGAAAGGCACTAAATGTATTATGTCATTTTTATCACGATTATTAGTCATGTAATAAATCGCAACCGGTAAGGCCCATTTAATCATGATTTGTTTGGACAAGTCTTTATTACGGTTTTTCGTATATGTATAACAAGTACAGAATATATATACTCCCACGTAATTGTAAGTGGAACGTCGCACCGGAATATTAATGTACCGTTATCACGATATGTTTGCAATTGAGAAATATTATGTTCTCAACGGAGCCTGCAAGTTTCGCATTAAAGTAATAAGCCACTTATCATCACACAAATCCTAGCGTGGGCACATGATCCCTCTGCCTCCAGAAATGTCAAGTGTCACTCCCTGTAGAATATTTGAAATATGGCGTACATAAGACGGACTGGATGAGGAAAGCTATGTCAATCATAAAAACCTTCCCAAGGCTTAATTACCGTCATAAATCCAGAAAGCTCGTTAGATGCCAAGAAAACAATCGCTTTCGCCACTTCATCCGCTTCACCAGGTCGTCCAAGAGCGTGAGTTGACTTAGAATGTTCCAGAAACCTAGATCAATGATGATATTTTAGGTCGATGATGTATAGTTTTCTTTCAGCATAATAAGTATATTTGCTGTAATAATAAACAACAAATTTTTCATGTATTGAAAATTCTAAACTGGAACACTACATTTATAGCTTTAATCCGTACATCTCTTTGACGCAACGAACGATTTGATAAGCAATGACCGTACATTGATCTCTCGGACACCACTTGAGACTGACTAATGTTTGGGTTATTTTCTTCTCTCGAGTGTCCATCTCTTTTCTTTGCAAATTCAAGGCTATTTCATTACAACTGTGGTTGAGTTTTTCGTGTATATACAACAGTGTGTATAAACTGTTTTTTATGATTGCATCAAAATGCTGTTTTTTGTATTCGCTCATGAGCTTCATTGCCGAAACCTTGATATGTATAGTAATAATCACGGCAACCTACTTTTCATTCACGGCTATCTGCCAAGTAAAGGCATACATACATATCGCCGGCTACCACCTAACCTACCACTTCCACTATAATACACATCGATCACATCACATTATTTTGCAGGCAAATACTTCAACACTTGCTCATAATTCATTTATTCCCATTTGTAAGCGTTATTGCCATTTTAGCTGTGTAAAACTGTCTTCACGAGCGCTCATCTTGTAAAAAAGTACAGATTTAAAAGAGACTGCGTAGTAAGCAGAAAATGCCGTCTGGTGCATCGGTTTTCACTCTTCATGCACGTTATTGAACTTAACTAGTACCTAAGTAGCCGGTTCTCCGACTTCTCTGTCATACCTACTAATGGTTACATGATTACATATAAAAAAAATCCTGTATCACCTGTTGTTCCTCAGTCATTCTCCAATTTTCTGAGTAACTTTTACCGGCTAATCGTCATTTAAACAAATTGTATTAAAATGACAGACTTCGATCAGTGGTTAACACTTACAAATGGGATTAAAATGCCAAAAGTTGGACTAGGATGTGGTGCGGTAAGCATAGTATATCTTTCCCCCGGATTTGCATGAAATGTGTAACCAATAATAACTTGAGGTTATTGTTAACAGATAAAGGCGGACGAAACAGTGGCTGCAATTGAAAGCGCACTGGACGCCGGTTGCAGGCTTTTCGACTGTGCACTGCTGTACGGGAATGAGCCTGATATCGGAAGCGCTTTTAAACAAATGTTTGACAAGGGAAAAGTTAAGCGAGAGGACCTATTTATTACAACCAAACTCCCCATGATTGGCAACCATGCATCTCGTGTGGAGCCCTTTCTCAAGAAATCGTTGCAAAATCTTCAGTTGGACTATGTTGATCTATACTTAGTTCACTTCCCAGTCGGGTTTGAATACTCTGAGGACGACGTGTACTTTCCTAAGAAGAATGGTTCCATAATGTTTGACTACTCCACGGACCTTGTGGGTGTATGGAAAGCAATGGAGGCGCAAGTCACAGCGGGGAGAACAAGATCTATTGGAGTTTCCAACTACAGTTGTGAGCAAATGAAAAGAATTACGGAAATTGCTGTAGAGCCTATTGCAAATGTTCAGGTAACTAGCATCAGTAAATGTATTCACTTGTGTAGTTGATAATGGCATTTATCAAAAAGGTGGACTTTAGTTTTTTGGTGATTGTATACGCGGTACAGGTTGAAGTTCACGCATACTTCCAACAAAGGAAACTACGACAGTTTTGTAAAACGCTTGGCATAGCAGTGTCTGCTTTTGCACCACTTGGTTCCCCCGGAAGACGCGAAGCATTTATGTACGAACAGTCACGTGAGCTTTACTAGTGTGTATGCTACATAGCTTAAAATTAAGGCATTCAAATCGATTAAATAATATTTCACAGTGGGTCACGAGGAATCCCTCAAGTTTTGTCAGATAAAGTTGTCAACAGGATTGCAGAGAGACACAAGAAAACTGCAGCACAAGTTTTGGTTCGCTTTCTGTATCAGAGCGACGTTATTGCATTACCCAAAAGTTGCAATCCACAAAGGATAAAGGACAATTTCAATGTACCCTTTCCTGCCATTATTAACAATACTTGGAATAGTCTGCCTATAATCGTATTCGTAATAATATCCCATGAATGAATTCTCATGCGTGGCTTTGTATTTATGCTTTAATTTTGAACAGATATTTGACTTTGTGCTAACACCTGAAGAGCTTAATGACCTAGAGTCATTGGATAAGGGTGACATGGGACGAACATTCAACTGGTTGGAACTCTTTACTGGATTAGAAAAACATCCGGAAAATCCTTATGCCGAAGAAGTGGGCAAAACATTTTCAACCGCACCGGCATCGTGAGAATATTTTGCCAAAAACGCACAGAAATTAGCTCAGTATGCCAACTTTGCATTATGCACAGTATGCAAAGGTTACACGATGATACTTACCTGTACCATATGCAATTTTCTTTCATATTGACCTAGCTATAATTGTCAAATAATAAAACCTACTCATATATGGCGAAACCAACAAGAACTTACTTTTTGTATGCCTCTTCTCCCATCCCGGCTGCCGTGTGCAGTCCTTGTTTTGACAACGCCTGGATTCACCGAATTACAGCGAACACCATACTCTGCTAAATCTAAGGCGACACATCTGGTCAATTGATCCACAGCCCCTTTACTCATACAATACGAGAGTACTCCGGGAAACTGGAATATCATCATATCATATACGTACATACAAACAATCCCAGAACAAAAGCTAAATTCGCAATCCCAGTGTTATTAGCTTTTGAAACTCAATCATCGCCGTGTCATCTGCTCACCGCTCTGAGGCCTGTGACACTAGAGACATTCACGATACTCCCTTTTGTCGCCTTCAAATGTGGACTTGCTGCTTGTGTAGTAATAAACAAAGCTCTGGCATTGACATTCATTTGTTTATCGTAATCTTCCAAGGACAAATTCTCAATCCCACCCGCCGTCAGAATCCCAGCTGCGTTAACGAGAATATCCAACTGACCAAAGTTGTCCACTGTTTTTGACACGACTGCCTTACAATCTTCGGCATTTTCTAGGTCTGCTTGGATTTCGAGAATCTTTGCGAAAAGAAAGAGATGGCACAAACTTGGTGTAGGTAGACAGACACAGACACATGACATGATATTACCGTTAATAATTACTTAAGATGTGTAAACGTTGCAGCCCCCCTCCTGACATATTTAATGACAGATCAGTAGTAGTATATCAACAAATCCCTCACATTTTCTCTGGGAATTCCAGCCTGTTGACAACGAACACTGGTTTCTCCCAAGGCATCCTTTCGTCGTCCTGTCAGGGCGATGACAGACCCATTCTTGGCAAACTCAATAGCTGCATACCTACCAATCCCACTTGTACTTCCTTGATTTTGATTTAATCACAATCACAAAATTATATTGAGATGGACAATTCTTGGATTATCATATTTCGTAAAATGCAATATATATATATATAATATATATATTAGGTATAGACTGTATACCTGTGATGAGAACTACCTTCTTGGAAAGACCAGTTAGCAAACTTGACGCCATGTTCTTTCTTACTAACTTTATAAATTATGTAACAAGAATTACGGGGTCGGTAGGTATGGTATGACAATAACAAGCAATCGGCTATTATTGTTTCTGTAGTGTGCAAAGAGAACCTGGATAAGTTTATCCAGAAGTTGTCCCCGCTGATGATGCATGATGGTTTGTTTCTCTGGAGCAACAAGAGACGTAAAGGTTAATAACTATGTGCATATTATGCCAAAGCCAAAACCCAGCTGCAGCCGCTGGAACGTCTCAACGTCTTAAGTCTGAACTCAATGCATCATTGGTTTGTTATTTATGAGACTATTTATCAACCATCCGACCAGTTATAAGCAGATTTGTCTGGCCTGTGCGTGCAATCAAAATGTGTCAACCAACACCCACCACACCATCGTACCATTAATGACCGACTGAGATGAGTCAATAAATGATTTTTCAGGGCATCGCTCTGGAATCATATAGGACCACTTCAGTTCAAATCTGACAGAGAGCCAGCATAGCATAGCAGTAAGAATTATACACGTAGTATACGTATAACGTCGATCTTATACTCTAAATTCAATAGGGATATTCAAGTTAAAATCAGATGCATCACACTTCGCGACATCGACTAGTTAGTGAACATTCAAGTAGCAATTATGCGAAAATGGGAATTAACAATTATGCGAAAATATGTTTCAATGCAGAGTTTTCAATGAGAGTTTCAATGCATTAATACTGAAAACTTATGAGGAGAATATCTGTGTATGCACATGTCATGCTTATTTAAATGAAATGAAATCCACTGACATGTATGTACAATTATCGTTGAATCTGATGTCTATGCTAAAGAATTTGTACATAGCACAGGAGGATGAAACACGGAATGAAGTGACAATAGAAATGTAATGTGTGTGTGTGTAACGTGTATATACTTTTTTGGGAGACTTGGACTCACCTTTACCTCGTCTTTTTCGTGTGCTTTTCTTACAAGGGCGACCAGCATGCAGCTTTTACAGCTTGCCATTGCCACTTTTCCTTTCAGCAACCTTGCTTCTTCTTCTTTTTATCATGCTCACGTTCAGAGTTCGTGACAGCTATATCAGGCATGGGGTTTAGAACATTGAAAGCGCTGCTGTTATTTATTTTACTTCCAACTGTCGACAGGGTTCATGTGAACCACTGGAATCAAAATGCGTCAAATGATCTGCAAAATATAAAGCAAAGAAGACGGGGACTACATACATGCACAAGGCGAAATGTGCGTTGTGGGTTTGCAAACCGGAAAAGAAACGAATTAACTCCCACGAGAATACGGAAATGAAATGACTGATGAGATGAATGAATCGAGAATGAGAATACGCTTGATATAATGTAGGGATTACATACAAGCACATGGTAATATATTACCCGTGTAAGATATATGGAGGGAGAACGGGTGGCAGCCAGGCAGGCAGTCGTCAGATGAAGGAATAGTGAATTTTTATTGTGCATTAATATGGCATGCTTTATACTTGTAAGTATGTTAGAAATTAGAATATTATGTTGTATCTCCAATTTGCAGCATTTTTCATGCATCTATACTCTTTGAAGAGATATAACTTGTAGATCAATGTCCTCTTAATCTATGAGTTAAATGGGATATCCATCAGATATCATATCACTCATTCACTCCCTCTAGCCCTTCCCCGCCAGGGTATTATTCAGAAGTTCTATAATATTTGGTTGGGGGACTGAGAATAAGAAGAATAATCGCATGGATTTAGAGGTATGTTGGTCGGATGATGGCGTGGCGTGGCGTGGATATCAGAGTCTAGGCAGAAAATCTCGAACTACTCTAAAATTCACCTCCAAAAAACGAATTCTGATACAGCCCCTATAGAGAGCGACGTGAATGGACAGCATGGCATACTCTTTTGAAACGGGACAATCATATTTTAGGAAATGAATCCAGTACTTCTTTGGTTTTATCAGAATCATTTTACAAAATTACAATTTCCGTTTCTAAAGATCCTGAATGAAGCAGTTAGTACGTCATAAGTAAGAGATAAACTCACTTGTACGATAACAACGTGAACGGCGAAATGTTCCACCTTCCATCTACACATTTCTATTCTAACAACAACAACCAACAGCGTATTCGTTCATAACCGAAACAATAATATCTCATCCCTAGTATTTCGTTCTTGCCTCACGAATGTCCAAGCGTACGCAATGAATTACCTTCGATTGATTAATTTTAACTGAAACGGGAGAAGTACTGATGCTACAGACTTCAACATTGGAATGATCAAATATTAGAAATCGTTGGGGTCTTGTGCCATGTCCTCCTGATAATGCTTCATTGTATCCTCAAACCACGCCATATTTTTCATCCTGGATGCCTGCACCTTAATAAAAAATATGATCCCTGGAAATTCCCAGACCTCTAGAGTAAATCTCCCTTTCTACTGTACGTATATAACCATTATGCGCAGTTTCAGTTTATTCCTTAAAAAGTGAAACTTTCTCAAACTCATACTCCTGAATGATTGAGTACCTTACGCAGTCCTGTTGTTGCAGCTGCAGAAAACAAAGTTATTGCTATCCGGCTATCCAGCCAGGTTCGATTCTTGACATAAGACATTCCGGACTTTTTTCAACAAAGGTTCGCAGACGACCCAAGGTAGAAAAAAGAGAAATTTAAAAAAAAATGTGAGATGCCTTGCCACTGCCACTTCTTAAAATCATGGGGATATACTGTGAAAAAAGGATCAAAAAGGTTCCAGCAGGGTAGGCTATAATTTCAAAGGGATTTTTAGAGCATCGTTCTGTACAAAAAAAATCGTGGAATCATTATTTTTTTCAGAGTGTCTTGTGTTGTTATTGTGATACATTACAAAGCCGATAGCGTTCTCACAACACAGGTACAACCGGCTCCTTATATGCATCTTACCTAAATGTATCTATAAGCTACAATTACATAATATATGATTGCCGACAGGTACGAAACTTTTTTCCTTTGGGTATTAGAAAAACTTATATTTAGAGATAAATAATACGTAAGCGGCTAAAACCCATAAACTTTCTACCAGCCCATAATATACGTCACTCCTCCTGCGGACTTTCCAGAAATGCTGAGTTTTAGTTTCACAAGCCAATACAATAAGAGTGCGACGAGAGCGTTATATTTTACCTATCCAGCATTTGTTTCGATCGAATTCTTCACGAGCCTGAAAACTAAAAAAAATCGCTGGTTACCTGGAGTTTACATTTTTAAGGGTACACGTTCCCTTCCAAAAATGCACCTTTATAATCTTTGGTCTTTGGATGCGATCTTTATAGAGTGCAACGGGAAGGTATAACGTTAGATGATACTCGCTTTAGTAAAAAAACGATTTATAGAGAATCGTTAATAGACCTATAATGGTAACAGTAACTTGGGGCGAGGGGACGATTTGTGGGCAAAGTTGGTCAAAACAAATTTTTGTTTGTTTGGGAAAACGCAGTTTTTGTCTGACTTAGTCAAAGTGAACAAGTGGCTCAGGCCTTTTCCTGTTTCCTCAAACGCATTGGGGTTCAATTTCATCTCTCGTATATTAGTAAAAAAAAGTTCCATGATGGGGAGACTTGAGACGGTAAGTTTACAAACCAAGAGAAATAATACTTTTTCGGTAGTGTGAGGAATTGTGTAGATATGAATGATTCTCCTTCCTGTTGCATGACCAACAGCCCACAAACTATACAAGTAATCCACAACATGTATACGAATTAAAACGTTTCCACAAAATTCTGGGATTCACTTTTATAAGATCCGTAACGATTATATAGTATGTCCAAGTGCAGACTAACTTTCGTTTGTAATATTTGTAAGGATTTGGATATTATGTTGAAAGTGACTCCACACGGAGCTTTGGAAATTGCAATACGAATTTAATTTTTTTAATTTCTGCATGGTTGCACACAGGCACCTCGGGTTCTTCCAACAAGTTTCCAGCTACTTTGTATGTTTCTTCTTGTCCATGGCTGTGCTCATGCTTCGAGTATCTCTGTAAGTTTGCATGATGCTCTTGCGGAGAACCACGAGGGAACCAACTTGGAGGACTTTGAGACTACTGACAACCAGGCCTTGGACGACTACTTTAATTTGCTGTCAGAGAAGGGTAAGTTTGACTTGCAATTTTTCCTATAGTTTATAATATAATCGTATAGTAGCACGCGTCGAACTTTTTTGTAGCTGGAGGCGGAAGCATATGAGCCCAAAAAGCAGATTTGCAAAACTAGGAATTGAATTATTGCTAACTGCTAACCGCTGCTGCTGGCTTGTTCTTGTTACATAAATTAAAATATTTTACCGCCGTAGACAAGTTCTTGAGCGTATCGGTTTTACGAAAGAGAAGAGTAGGTAGCACATCTGTGAGACTCAGATATGGGAGTTTTAGAAGAAATGATTTTATATGGGAAAATGAAGAAATAGCAAACTGGAGAAGTGAATACTGTGAACACAATTCCTTGAAATGGTCAAAGAAAATAAAACAAAATGAAAACACGATACTACAAAATATTTTATGTTTAGGTACTGAACAACATCCTTGACAAAGCTAGGAACTTTATCCATATAATTTATTACAATACAAAACGCATTATTAGGTGTTGTCTTGAGTTTTGCAGTCGATGATGGACTATAATCGTTCGCAACATTCGTTCCTCTTCTTATGGCATCCTAATTTAAAGTAAATATACGTAGTGAATTTTGGGAATGGTCTGCATTGCATTAATACATAGTGTGCGAATAACGGATTCGGAAGGACATTCAAACCATATGAGCGTGACAAGTCAGGATTACGCAGCTATTATAAATAAATTCCCAATTAAGATTAGATCAACCTAATTCACATTTTGAATTATTGTTTTCATTATTTCATTATGCGCTTGAAGTTTGAATCTTTTGGTTACATTACGTAAAAGCAACAAGTATTGGTATCTGCTCGTTATAGATTCGTTTGTTGGAGCAGTGCAACGTGAAGCTAAGCATCAAAGAAACCGCTGAGGGGTAATGGAATTCCGCTGGTAATTTTAGACCCTGAGTGCTATCCACTGTTCGTACAATAGTATCGAATTTAATTAAGTTAAATTAAGTTGTCATCTGTTGAGCTTCGGTAGGTTCATGCGAGACGAAAACAATATCCGGATATACAAGAGAACGCTTTGCTCGTTCCAGTAATTATGCCACTCACATTTGTCCTTCTCCTTCTTGTTTGCAACTTAGCTCGTACCTGCTTACGACCTTGAAACGGGACTTTCTTACTTAGAACCCTCCTAACGTAACAACAGGGAGGTTAACAATGTCAGATTGATGGATTTCTCGCGAATCTGTCATGTCTCGTCGAAAGCAATTTCAGTCAGATCCGTTTCATCAAACGGTATGCATTGGTGTATGTAGTTGTTACAAACAAGTACCTCAACCGTATCGAGTTTCTCCGTGACGAATTTAAGCCGGTACAGCGTGGCCACCATTAATAAACACAAATCTTTCTTAACGTACATGCATGAGCTCTGTACGAAATCTCTCAATGAATTGCCGTCCTTTGGAAATCTCACCTTTGAACTTTGCTCAATTTTAGTTTAGTAGAACCACAGCCTGGTATCTACTGATTCTCATTGGCGAAATAAAATATATAGTGATGTACAAACTCGTAACACATGAAAGGATATTTTATTGTATCTTTAAGATTCTCATATGAAAAGGTGGCACAGTTCCCCCGTGTAATGGGCGTACATTTTTATGTGTCTGACGTTTTTGTGACGGGAATCACGTACATGCGTTCACCCATCAACATCATTGCCACATGCTCACCACTTATGCCTAAGTACTTTTTCCTAAATTCTTTTTAGCAAATATGTAAGTCCACTACCTACTCTCTCTCAGGGAGAGAGAGAGAGAGAGAAAGGCAAGATCTGACTGAACGCTCTGAACTCAAACACAGCATTCTACTTACACATATATAAACTAATTGTAACAAAGAAAATAGAAAAGAAAACAGCATCTCGTACAATCACAACCACCACCAGTTTTTCTCTCTGCAAGGAAAAAAATGATTCTCCTTCTTCTCAGAAGTTACTAAGCTTCTACGAAGCCTAGCCTCACACACATCATCATAAGATGTGAATGTGATCTCTAAATTGAAGTATATTTGCTTAGCAATTAAGAAGAAGAATACGAGAAAGTGGTATCCTAATCCTTAGATGCGTATGATATCAGGGTGTCCAGATTGACGTCCTCTATTTATTGTTTTTCTCTCCAATATGCCTTCCCATCCCACCATCCATCCGCATCCCCCCTCGTCTCGCAAAACGGGATGGTAATAATAATGATGTGAATAGGACACAAAAGAAATGCTGCTAGCGACACTCGTCTCTTCATCTTCACTCTCTCTCTCTCTCGTCGTTGTTTTTTTCACATGTTATATTACCGTTTGAAGGACACCACTCAAAGGAGACTCGTAAGAAGGGTACGTGTACGGTGGACTGGATATGCATACATCAAACACTCTGTTTTGTTGGCATTTCTGAGAACAGCATCTTCCCATGTTATTGTTATTACTCAATACTCAACTATATAGGCCTCTTATCATGGAGACCGCGCTTGATTTTGGGAGTCGAGATTTTCAAGTATGTATCCAATTATGGGAGTAGGCTGATCGAGAGTTACTGTACTGTTATTTTCATCAAGTCGTTGGTACGGGAACTCATTTCGCTGTCGCTGCCTGGTTTCCTCGTGCACCTCAGCCTCCGCGACGGACTAAAAAAGCAGTGTGCGTCTAACGTCTGTACGGTTTGATGCCTGCTGTGTGCAATCAGAACCACTTTTGGTTCTATATTCTCTGTGTGGCATGTGATTGTAGTTCGGTCCACTGGTCAATGTAATTATTCATGTAGGGCTCCTTGTGTTATGCGATGATGATCAATTCAGAAGTCCATTTACGTTTACCAACAGTTTGGAAAACTCATGGTCATAGCGTGGGTGGGCAGAGAGAGAGAGTGAGAGAGAGAGGATTGATTCGGCTACTTTGTTAAAAGTTTGGCAAGAGTAAATGGGGTATTTAGAGAGAGCATTCAGTTGGGAAATGAGTGTTTCCCAATAGCGATGAGATTTATTTTCTTATTTGTAGCGTCATTTGTAGGTACAGCAGGCAGTTGCGATGTTGCGAAAGGTGAATGGGAAAATAGAAAGATGAATCGTTCGCAAATAATTCATATATAAATACTCTTCCCGGAAGAAAAACTCACGTTTTCCCTTGCATTTTCTACCTTTCAGGGAAAGGAGATCCTAGTGGAAACCAACACGAGACAGTTATAGCCCTAAAGGAGAATAATGAGGAAGAGGAGGAGGAGGATCCCCAAAAATTCTATAATTCATTGAGGTCCGACCAGCCTGACTCAATGAAACCCATGTCAGAAGGGTTCTTGAAACACAGAGAGAGTCAAGAGTCAACCCTATCCGCTAGTTCCAGTTACATCCGTTCCCTTGCACAGGATACTCGAGTAGGAGATGATGCTTTCCCCACAAAAGACAAATCGTTTTCTGCCAAACCAACAGCAATAAACGACGGCCAAGTTGCGATTTCATCTGATTTCAAGAGCGGAAAGAAATGGACACTATCGCCACTGGATCATTTGACCATAAAACAAAGTCGACTTAGCAAAACGAGAGAGTGGAAGGGGAGGCAAACAGAAATAGGAAGCAGCGTAAGACAAGAAGCACTGGCCTTATTACGCTATTTCCAGAGATCCCTCTCCAGCAGATCAAATAACCACAACAATGATGCACCCGGAATAGGTCATAGTCATGATGGTAGTGATGATGATGATGATGATGTTGGCAAAAATGGTGTGAAGGGCTATCAAGGGAAAGCCAGGAACGGGATCAGTTCAAAAACCATCAAAATTTGGACCACTACTATGCCCTCGTTTACAGAAACAACAATGGACCCTGCTCCTCATGACTCAGGCCGGTGGTCTGCGGGAATATTGATTGGCAAGGAGGAAGAGGGGCAAGCCCATAATAAAAATCAAGACACGACAACGAATCCTAGTATTCCTGGTAGACTTAAAGATGACGCAGGTGAGGGCAATACAGGGAGAAGTTTACCTTTCCAGTTACAACCTTATCGAATTCCATTCCCTTACGTGAGGAGACGGAGTAATGAAGACTCTTTCAGGAAAATTGGAACAAGGCAGTGGAATACTAACGAAATGACTGACCATACTGAAATGCCGCCAAGTCGACGTGGAGCGTCGTCGTTATTATTACAACGACGGAACAGAAGTAGGAGGGAATCTCACGATACAACACCAGTAGCTGCTGCTGCTGTGGAGGAGACCACGATTGAGAATCGTGAGACTCTTGTAAATTTCACCGAACACCAGCATAATTCAAGCGAAGCAGGAACTACTGGAGAAGAGTCTGCTGGAGAAGGAGTGGTAGCAAATGTCAAGAATACAACTCCCCTCACAAATCCCTTGGAGGCTTTAGAAAGGCTTACACGTTTACTGGAGAAAATGGTCCGCCAGTTGAGCCAGTTTCGACAGAAATTTACTCTCCGAATGATCAAAATGACGGAACGGGAAGACATAGAGCAAATGCAGAACATAATGAAAGACTTTGATATTTCTCCCGAGAAGCCCATATTTTTCATTGCGGGTGGACTCAGAAAGCCGAATTTCACAACGAGGAAGACAACAAGTGACTCGTCGCCTCCAACAACGAGTGTTACACTTCCCACCAGCACTCCTGCAACTGCTGGGGACGAAGAAGAGCAACAACAACAACAACAAGTTTCTGGCTTGGACGAGTATCCTCCGCTCCCCACGACATTAAAACCTGTACCTAACATTCCGGAAACAACTTCATTACCTGTTGAACCTGAGACTTTGAAAACTGAAACCGAGCCCGACGACTCGCTAATTTCCAGACACAACACCACCACCACCAGCACCACCACTTCGCGTAGTAGTGATACCAATTCTCACGTCTCCGCAGGGAATGAAGATGATGGTATTACGAGACCTGAGCCGAGTTTGAGTAGACACACGAGGTCAACCCTGGATCTAGCTAAATTCGGAATAAATTTCGACTTTTACCCTATCCCTGGTCGATCCGCTAGGACGGAAAATCCATTCGATGATGAGGCGGAATATGATCGACTCAATTATGAGGGGATTCTCGATGGAAAATGGGATGATGATGAAATTGTAGAAGGTAGTAGTAGGTTGAGTTTGCCAGCAGCGGAAACCGCCAACTCTCCTCCTAATTTTGTATCAATGCATCACTTTGGATCACTCGATCAAAGTCATCATGATCGAGTCGGGAGTGATGATGTAAGCTCGGGAGAAACTAATGTTAGAAATGGTAATGCTATTTCCATATCCGCGGAAAAAGTACCTGTGACAGCCTCATCGGCTCCAATTTTGTTGCCTGTCACAGACGGCATTATTCCAGTGAGTGGTTTGATTCTCAAGGAAAAGGTGGTTGGAGAGAGCAACGACCAAAGTGAGGGTGAAGCAATAAACGCCGAGGAAGGCGTGAATACAATTAACCTTGCTTCTCCTTCACCTCTTCTCCTCCACCAGAAACCATTCCTGACATTGGCATCTCCCGTCGTACGGGAGGAGCAGGTTAGTAATGGGGCTTATGATCTCTCTTCGGATGACCGCTCCACCATGATGCCAAGTAATAATACTAGTGGGAATCCCAGCTCCACCAGCCAACAAGAGACGGAAAGCCTTAACCTTGGAAGTCGACAAAGTGTACAGGGAGGCAATGTTTCCCCCGGTACGGTATTATTATTACAAGGTGGAAAAGGACAAGAGCATGGTGGTGGTGGTGGTGCTGTGGGCTCTTTAGAATTACTTTCTGTCAGCGAAACACCTGCCGCCGCGTTGGGCTCTCAAGTGGGCTCCGCATCTTCTCCTCCTCCTCGTGAAAAATCATTTGGATCTATTTCTGTTGCAAAGAAGGCGGACGACAGCCTGCAAAAGGCACCACTCTCCGGAAAAGAAGATAAAGTTGAGGCTGGGAATTCCTTTTTAAGCTCTAGCATTATTATTGATGGCGATGGAATAATGATCACGCCACCTGAAGTACCTCCACCAATGTCAACTCCGGTTGCCGCAGTGTTAGGAGTGGAGAGTGAAGACAGGTTGAATCCTCGGATAAGTGAATTGGCTCACCCTTCATTTGCACAAATGGCTACAGCGACAAAAAGCGGAGAATTGGGTGTAAACATGGTAAAGGAGGCTCCCTCCGGCAATAATGAAATGGTAGAGGGAGTCCAGGACAATAATCAGCATGACTTTGATGCACCCAAGGTTAATTCACTGGACGAGATCAAAGGAACAACACTGTCCACGCCCAACGTAAACAAGTCTTTGACCTCGACGGAAAATGTCCCACTTATTTTGTCATCAGAAACAGAGCCAACATTAGACAACATGGCGAGTGGAGGCCACCACGTATCATTGTCAGAGCCTGCAGCGAACTCCTTACTTCTCGATTTCAATAATTCCCCATTTCCTCATGGAACGGAAGTCTTTTCTGATGGATCAACAAACAAAGAAGAAAACAGGCCGGTGGCTGCTACTGGGAGGGAAAAGGAGGAGAAAACTTTGACGTTGTTGGGAGAAAGTCAGAAAAGTCCTATTCTTCCCGGAGAACGTGTCGTTGGGAATATGAAAAAAGTTGGGGAGATCGGCAGCGGAGGAGGAAAAGTTGAGCCAACTTTGCTTGCGCCAACTGTCCCGGAAAAAACTGAGATAATACGTGGTAATAATAATCCAAGCCTTCAACATGCTAAAACATCCCCGAACGTCATCTTTATTCACGAGGCTGGAATTGACAACGGGGATCAGTCAGTTGTGAGGGAGCAGGAAAATGACAACGATGTCACAAGCACAGCTTCTACCCAATCGAGTCTCCCTTCGTCTTCACAAAGTTTAGACAACTTGGGGAGCATCAGTAGTAGTGGGTCAAATCGAACGACGGGATGGAATGCTCCATTTGTTTCGCAGGATGTGACGATGATGCCTAACGCCGAGTCTATCTTGCAAATAGAAAACGGAGGAGAAAATGTGAAATCACAAGAGGATTCGGGAAAGGTGGCTAATCTACGTGAAACTCCTCCTGATCTACAAATCCTCTCGCAAGAGTTGCTGCCGCATTTGACGAGTGAACTGGTTCTGCCGGAACGTGATCTTCATAAAGTCACGAGGGATCCTAATGTTGTTGAGACTAAAGTTGGGGTTCGAGAACCTTCAGAGGATATAATCTCTCAAGCTGTCATTCCACTGGCAGATAAACAGTCAAAAATACATTTATTGGATTCTAAACCTGATGTTAAAGCCTCCCCCGTAGTTTCAATACGAGATGCAAATAATGCTCCTCAAACTGTGCCCGATCCCATAAGCGATACTAAAATTGAAGAGGTAATCGTCCCACCCTCCGAACCGGTAAACCCACCTGTGCTATCTGCATCTGCTGATGAAGGTGCTGCACACAACGTAGTTACGGATGGCAGTACAGGTTCTAGACTCACGGAAAATATTATGCCGTTGCAAAATATGGTTCCAGAAGTACTAACTACTAAAGTCGTCAAAGCTGTAGACACGACGGACACCACCAAACCTGCAGTAGCAGCAGTGGATTCCGATAAAGTTCATGAAACTATCATCAATGCTGATGCTGATATTGCTATTTCCAATAAAGTAACAGACGTCATTCTTGTAGACACTCCAGAAAAGCCCCTTCCGTTACCTGAAACAGCAACCAATGAACTTTCCAGCATTGCTCAAGGGGCCAGTCTAATGACCTCAGAAGTGGTTCCTCAAGGTAAACCAACAACGGATACAGAGCCAATTGCTGTTCTTACGTCTCAAACAGAAGTGAAAGGTACAGCAGAAGAAACCGGAACTCTTATCCCATCTGAAGAACCGGTTGTTGATGTCGTTAGCAGTCCAGTAGTATTTAACAGTGCTGCTGATGCTGAAGTAGTTAAAATCCCATCAACGGAAGTTGTGAATCCAGCAGCCGATTCCATTGTTTCGCCACCACCGGTTGTCTCAAAAGAAACGTCACAACCAATGCCAGCTGCCAATATTGCAACTCTCGTACCAGATCCTGGACTTCCTTTGAAGCTACCTGAAGTTCCAGTAGTAGCTATTCCCCAAACGGTAACTAGTACAGGCGTAGACCCAGCACAGATGCCAGTAGTATCATCATCGTCTTCGACTGCAGATCCTGGCCCAGCAGCAGACTTGACGTTGCCTATAGACGTTGTTTCTGCTGCTCTCCCACAATCAGTTTTAAACGAAGACAAGGCAACTCCAGTAAAACAACCCATCCCTGTTCCAGTAGTAATCAACCATCCACAAATGACAAGTAACAGTAATGGGGTGTCACTACCATCAAATCCTCCTATCACCTTGCCAGCTCCAGCTCCAGTTGCTGTACCCGTACTAGACGCCACTCCACCAGGAAACGATATCATTTCCAACCTACCACAACCAAATTTCGATTCTGCCTTTCAAATAAAGCCAATTGCTATAGACTCCAAGCCTTCACTATCTATCCCAGGTTTGAAACCTTCTCTACCCTCCCGTCCGCATCCAGAGTATCTCGACTTTGTATCCCAAGGAGTGGATGCAGAAGCTCTGACTTTCCTCCCCTCTCCCGTGGATCCTGTTATCATACAATCTCCAAAAGTCATTTCCGGTTATTCTCAAGTGGGAATCGCTCAAAAGACGCAGCAAATGATGCAAAACTTTTTTGCTGGGTTAAAATTTAGAAGGGACATGCTAACCTAAATCCTATTATTATGCTCCTGCTGTTTCACCTCTATGAAATCAAGTTGAATGACAATCTTTTTTTTACTCTTGTGTACGAAAAAGGGATATTATATGAAATATATATTTATTATCAACTGCTGGACGTTTTCTGTATCAATATTAAAACTATTTGAACAACAAATGAATCTATATTTTAAATTGTAATATTCTGCACCAGATTCATACGTAAGGCGCGTGAATCTTATTGCATGAGTACATTAACCTCTCAAAAATGACGTCTCACAGCCAGAATATCCATCTTACCTTTACCTCAAAATTCCAGCCATAATAATTAATTGCGTTTCAGTGTTCCAGCAAATGAACATGTAAGTCATACATTCCTACAAATAAGCATAACTGCGTAACTGGATACTTCATAATGCTTATTATAAGCAATAATAATATTCCAAGTAGTTGTACGCATCTGACTCAACCGTTATGAAAAAGAGCAGAGATTTAGATTTATGAGTAAAGTTGGACTCATATTTTGCTCATTCTTCCAATATTAGAATTAATCCTATCTAAACCCATTGTAAATCCCTTCACGTTCTCAGGTCCTCACGTGCTCAATACAAGTGTTAGCAAAAGTCTTGTTGATATTATAGAGACTTTCGCCATGCTGCTCATATCTGAATACACGTACACTTAAAGTTCATTCACTCAAAAGCGCTAAAAACTGATTAAAAGTGAAAGCTGAGATGGAGTGAGTGACTGAAAGGGAAGTAAAAGGATTTCACATCCATCGTCAGCTACACAACAGGAATAAATACTCTGTTCTCAAGCCCAACAGAGGGAATGAGGAAGGAAGCGGATATAATGGCATTTTCTTCTTTTTTCTCTCCTTCGGAGAAATTCTTGTCACATCACAAACCTGAATGAATGGGAACAGGCGTGTTTCCTTCTACAGAAAAAAAATGATGATGATGATGAGTAACTTGTGGTGAGTGTGGCGGAGAGGAGAGTAGTAGTTTTCAACTGTGGCAACTTTGGGAAGTTCATCACTTTCCTTTTGGTTTGCTCCTCTTATTACTCTTTCCCTTTTTTCTATTTTTGCTCACTCCTCGGAATTAGCTAGCAGGAAGAGATACATAAAATCATATTCCTTTAAAAATAGTAGTAAATGATATAATGGACGTAATATATAGAGGGTACTGCGTCGAATATAGAGTGGGACCATTTCTTCCGGCCTCCATTCTTAATCACTCTCATCAGCTCTCATCCTTCTTAAATACTCTTTTGGGGTCGAGTGCGACGAACAAGTTAAATTTCACCGTACTTCATCCTTCATGGTAAATATTTTCCGTGGTGCAAACATTAAGGCTACACTAAAAGTAAATATGAATGGGATATTATTACATGTCGAGTTTCAGGATTGAGTGGCTGAATTATAAATGCTTAGGGTAGCTCTTCCTTCGCATTTCTGCGCTGGTTATCCGCCCACGAAACCTAAGACAAGAGCTAGGAGCAAGTTTTACTCTCTTTTTTACGTAGGTTGTAGGTATGCGTAATTTGACTGGGGTTTTGTGTCACAGGGAGCACGCTTGAGTGACACCATTGTTCCAGATGTGTGCTAACAGGAATCAGAGTCGTGTGAAATGCGTCCCAAATTATAAAAATAGCTCGGGCATCACTTGTTAATTGGATTGCATAGGATGTGTCGTATGTCGCCCCTATTTAGGTATTTACGCCAAGCAGGCAGCATCAGTGTTTATAACACCAAATTCTGATGATGATATTAGTTATCTATGTTGAAAAACCAGAATTTGAAGTATTTTCCCAACTTTCCCTTTTGTGATGTAATTATATTTGCGTAGCCGTGTGTTTATGGAAATGTGAATTGTATATTTTTTTAATATATAAAAAAAGTTTTCGCGACTGTCGCGGGTAGAGAAATTGATTTTTCTACGAAAAACAAGTAGGGCAGTAGGTATTATTCCCTCCGTGTTCATTTTTATTGAGTTATGCACCCCGAAGTGCTCGCACTCTGTGATCCTGTCAAGTTCGAAACTTGTAAAATTATAGGTATATCCTCCTCCTCTGCAACACTAGTACCATGAAACAAAAGTTGGAAAAAATGACACTGCACACTCTGCATGCACTGTCAACGATGAGCACACAATAAAAAGTCTACCTACTGCGTTCTGAATGGCGGAAATGCGCAGAAATAATATTTTTTAAAAATAGCTCAATATCCCGGAGAAATAGCACGTTGGATTAGATTTATTGACCATATATATTACAATATAGAGATTTACGTCATGGAATCACGTTAAGTACGTATCCACAAGGCAGTTAAGCTCTCGTCTCTCTCGCGCTTTTGCTTTGGCCACTTTTGTTGTCGCCGCAAACTTTTTTTTCTTGTAATGCAGGCCGTACTTTATAAACTTTTGTAAAAAGCCAGTCAAGTGGATTTCCGCTAGACATGGGCCGCATTAATAGCACTGGTCCAAGTAGTAGAATGGGATATGCAAGTTGTGCAATAGCATTGCATCATATCCCTAACTGAATGCCTAACTTTCTCAAGAAAAAAAGTGCTTCATTGAAATAAGATTGCTTCTTTTTTCTCCTTTTCTTCCTTTTCATTCTCTGGGGTAACGTGGTCGTTGCTTTCATCCCATGTTCTCACTTCCCATTTCCTTTGATGTTGAAAGACAAAAGGAGTGGGGGTCCATGCATGTTGATAACGACTTTGTGATGGTCGCAAGATACAAGCCTAGCTAGCTGCTGCTAGAAGTCTGTCGCTCAAACACTTTCGCACCCTTCAACAAGCCCTTTTCTTTTCGCTTTATTCTTCTCATTCCCATTCCCAATGAATAAGTTAATTTTTCGAATGTCAAGCATCAAGTTCCCTGACAAGCCAATAATATCCCCGTCCATGAGGATGACTATAAGTTTCCGAACACAACATACAACATAACATCACCTAGAAAGAATTTTGTGATGCATTATACGGAATTATTGTGCGCGCAAGCAGCTTCTCATTGAGGATGGCAGTTTGCTCATAGAAATGAGTCGTTGACATTCATTGATTCGAGAGTCAGGGAGAATATTTGGTATATGCCTATAGGGTTGCACAATAAGTTTGTGAAGAGTGGAACTTGATAAATTATGGCAAAGAAGAAGAAACGATGTTTTATACTGATGTTGATTGTTAGTGTTCGGTTCAATCAACGCGAACGACTAGTCCGACGTATTTGTATCGTCACAATAATAGCATAATATTATAAGGACTATAACATAACTGCTAATGATCTTTATAAGCTATATTTCCATTTTATAGTTTGTAAAGTTTGGTTCCTTTTTCTCCAAGGAGGTGTGCTACCCCATCTCAGGAGATGACGATATTATTATTGCTATTGCTATTACGGAGGGGGTCGTTGTCCTTATCATGAGGATATCATAAATTCATAGAAACTACGCTACGCCTTGTAAGAAAAAAAATGCCGCTATATGTAAGCCTTTAGTATCCCAACCCAATTCGCGTGTTTCAGCCTGTGTAAAGTGACATTGTCATTATATCCCTGGATTAAAAGTAAAATGCCTGTCAGGATCGGTATCCTCGTCCTCGTGTCATTTGGCAGTTTCATTTTATTATATAACTGGGATCCTCGGAATTATAAGGCACGGGGATTGTATTGCATTTGTGATTAGACAGGTAAGTGACTATGTGATGGGGCGGCTTAAAATGGAACTGTTGACGGCGAGGTAGATTTACGTGCAAATAAAGGTACTGTGTGTGTACTTGATACTTCCGCTATATAATTAACAATAAGGCCGCATAATATGCGTCATTGTCATTGTGTAAAAATTAAAAGGGATAAATGTAAACGGACCTACTTAAAGTGCATTTCATGCGATCCACACGGAAGTGTGCAATGCAAACACTTGAAAATTTGGCAAGGGAAGTTGACAAATACGAATGTATATGTATCAGGTATCCACACATATTACATAATAGTTAGTATACCTATGTATAAATAAGGCTTCGTGCATTGTGGACACTGATTTATGTAAGCTTTGCTTTCCCTGCATCGGCTGGTGTTGCTACTTTCACAAAATCTCATTAATTACTTTTGTTCGGGTTAGATAGTGTCCATGAAGTGGTGTCAATTTGCAGATCTGGTTCATACAATAGCGCCGTACGATTTTGCGGTTTGCCTCGTATCTCCATCATCACTATATATATTTATTACAAAACATGCCACCGTTAGTCTTATATATTAATATTAAGTAAGTCACGGAAGCGAGCTCTTTCATCACTTCAACTAACTCAAGCATGCTGTGTGAGAAGTAGCTGCTTGACGATGAAGTTTACTTTCACCTCCGAGTAATTTGATGCTTCCACTTTGCCCCATTTTCCTGTATTGTTATGCAAATTCGGAGTAGAGCAGGGAAACGAGTTCTCAGAACGAGAGCGTTATTAACCACCACATCATCCATCCATATCCACTCCAGCGATGTGATGAGAGCCCCTGAAATGCGCCATTCTTTTTGTTGGGTTACGGTACCGCGTATGGCAGATAAAGTATTCATTATGAGATGAGGAGGAGAGCTGAAGAGTGGAGAAATTGTCTACCTATTCATGGTAATCTATGTCAATCATTCATTAAAGTATGCGACATCAATTTCGCAAACATCTGTGTATGCTCACTTAATCAAAAGGCGAGTGATTTCATTTGGTTGACAAGCTCCACAAACACCAGGATGTAATTGTAATTTCAAGTAATTGCTCGTGTTGAACAGTTGCTTGATGCCAGATTTTCATGGAAAACTAACGACCTAGTTTTTGATTTTAAGTGAGACGGGAGACGAAACATAATATGAGAAAATTGACGTGTTTTTTATTACATTCTATATCTACGTATAGGGTTCCACCTAGTTTAAAATTTTTGCTTGAGTGTATGGCAAACACAATTTATGTCTCATGAGTTTGTTTACAGTATTTATGTGCCACTGTGAATTCTAAAGAGACTTGTTGATTAGGTCATGCTAGATACTTTACATTCTACTGTCGATCAGCACCCACTGGTTGGTAATATATTGTGCAAACTTCAGTATGAATATGATACGAACGACATTTATTAAACACCAAAAATGTTACATTACATTTGTAATTACTTAGTACACCACATCGAGAGTATTTACACACAGTATGAACTTTCGGAGATCTACAAAAGTAGTTTATACACAACGTGGACAAATCCAGCATTTTTGTGCTGCTACGTTTTTTAACTGTTGAAGGTTTCGGAATGATGAATCGCCGACTCAGGCTTACATTGCCCCGGTCCTATGAGTTGATTTTCGGATCGCTACGTATCGGTTGATAATTAGCAACTATCAACAACTAAAGTGGGTTTGACTGTGCTGGCTTCAGAACAGGTACATTACTTACTGCTGGTATTAAGACTTACTACTAACACAAAAAATGCTTATACTTAAAACAATATATTCTTACGCTACAAACGTTTTACTTACACTTACAATTAGATCAGGTAAACAAAGTCCGTTGGATATAGAGGAAAGTAGATATATACAGGCTATACAATACTACGAATCTGTTTATATTCACTACACGCGAGTGACAATGACCCTATACATACCATATCACTACTCAAATTAAATCACTGTGGTTGTGGTCACTGTCCCGTACCTCTCATAAACAGCCGCTTTCCGTAACTGTACTACAATGTACATAATTGTGTTACTGTACTTTACAGCAAATCGAAAAGTAAAAGTAGCTTTAGAAAGACTAGCAAAAATAGTTGGACCCTTGAGCTTCTCGTCCCTCAGAAATGGGTTACACTGGAAGTAAAATATTCCTAACGACATCCGCCATATATCTCCAAACAATGTGAAACTTGATCTTGAAACTTTATACAAGTCCTACTATTAACTCGGGAACCCCGCGGTACTTGTGTGTAACAGGAGGCAAAACTGTACAACGATAACTTTAATTTAAATACCTACTTTTGTTTTCTAGACATGTATTACAATTAGATGACGGAATATGATGGACATGATACTTTAGATGATTTAGATGAATACGATTTAGCTAACATTTTACACACGGCACGACGCGACACTACAAAGAAACACGTTTTACTACATTTTATCCAAAAACCATTTCCAGCCAACCTATGAAAGATATCAGCGCTCCATAGGTTTGTGCTGGTTTTTGTATATTATCGTGTAAGTATTAATAAATTCTTGGAATTCCTGTGATATATGAGTCTAAATTACAAAAGGACACGTACCTATTCATTCACACAACAATGTAATTGAGTTAACTATTTCTCTAACAAACAATAGGTTACACAACGCAATCTGAAACATGATATCACCCCGAGTCTATCAGTCCATACTCGATATTCACAGATATACTCATGCATCCTTGTTACATTTATAGTATATATGCATCCCACTTCCACTCACTTTATCCAGTAGCTCACTTTGACATTGTATTATTTACAGATCATACAAACGCTAGCCAAACGTCAGTGTAGAATAAAAAAAAGTGATTAAATTACCAAACTCAAAGCTAACACAATCAACTACAAGTATGTCACTACGGCTTTGGTTTATTACGCGAGCATGACGTAAGCATATCCTAGGTATCTGTATCATCCCACAGGGTATGGCTTTCATATAAATATTCCAATTTATTTATTTAACCTAGTATATAGCTTCACACAAGTAGTATGACAAAAAAGCCCACCCACATGGTGACAGACAACATGAATACACACCTAATCAAATATCGCATGCTGACCCTGATCTTCACACTGTTATCACATCTCCCCACTCTCTCGCCCGTGACAGGTCAACAAGCCCCGTGATATTAAAAATTTAATATATAAAAACTGTTACACACACAGAGTTTTGCTTTTACGCTGGCACAAAGAACATGACTTTAGACTAGATTACTTACTTCCACGAAAACTCGCAATGTTGACATAGAATAGAAAAAGCACTTTCCCTCAGGTCACATAACACCGTAGATATAAGTGAAATTTCTAAAAATTCTCAGAATTTATACTAGACTAGGCTAGATACACCATTATTCTAACCACCTCGTCACCTCACAACCAATTCATGTTGACACAGCCCGACAGGAGATAGAGCCTTCGTCTTCGCCGTGGTGTATATTGTTTTGTATTATATTGTATTGATATACATATAATCTCTACGTTACATTTATGCATCGAGAAACATGCGAATGAAAATGAATGTCTTTCGGCTAAATCCTTGTCAGGTGACATGTGTGCACAGTCTATGAAATATGTATAGTTAACCTGCTCAACTGATCACACATGTAGTCACTTTCAGATGTCATTTCACAAAATAACGCCATTATAGGTAGTATATTACAGTTACAGTATGTTCTTCCTTTGTGCCCGATGTGGTTGTGCGGGGAGCAGGATTTAAAACGAGATCCATGTTCTCCCCCACGTCAACGGCAACGCAACGGCAACCAGGGATTTTCAACTTTTCCACCATTATTCATTCTTCTCAAGTGTCAATATTGTGGCTTTCTCATGCGCTTAAAGCAAATGACGGTTCGAATAACAAAGAGGGTACATACATTTGACAGACACGGACGAGGCGAGGGCACAAAACTATAAAAACACATATCTTGCCCCATCTCAAGTCCTTTCACACTGATAGGATGACTTTCACAGGAATAGATTAAATGAGCGAAATCCTGGTGTCAAAATTTACAGCATGAGCTGAAGAACATGAAAAGAATAGCTGCGAAAATGAGATAGTGTCACTTTTCTCTGGGAAAAGAAATGTCTACATGCTTTCCGCGGAATCATCCACACCTACCTACCTATCCCTCTCCTCTCATATGAGACTAGATTTCCTTTTTAAGAAGATATTTAAGTATGCGCTAACAACGAGACAATATCAAGGTTAGTCTAAAGCTGCATATCACACACATCATCCAACCCATGTACACTTTGAGAAAGGAGAAGGGCCGTTTTATGGGGGAATAATGGGCCTAATACAATATTAATCAAGCGATTGGGAGCATCCCGCTTGGGTACTCTTAAGCCTGCTGCTGCTAATGCAAGAGTACAGTGTAAACTATAAACACTTTACAAAACAGTTTCGCTCCGTTTTCCCGGAAGATATGCAGTATAAACAGTGTCGGATTTGACAGCCATGTGTTTCGTACCGTTAGTGCAGTGTCCATTACCGTGGTGGTGGTGGTGGTTGAATACTTTGCCATTGCCAGTTGTTCCATTCCCATTAAAATTCAGGTGAGTCCGTGACTTCGTACCGGAAGAGCATCTGCCGTTCGCGGGGAGGATCGGAACAGGGGCCGCTCCATTGGACAGACCATTGGCTTCAATATGACGTACGGCATTTGGACAAGTTTGCAGGTTGTTATGATAATGGATGCACTGAGGATTACAGATTGACGCGAAGGGTGCCGTAATGGCTGCTGATTTTAGTTTTGGTAAGTTTGCCGCGGACGCACTGCTCTGGCTGCGGATGAGTGTTTTCAGCAGGTCTGGCCGGGAGTTGGGGAAGCCGTGGTGGTGGTTTCTGAGAGAGGAACTGTGCCCCAGAGAGTTGTGTCCAACGCAATGGTCATTACCCTTCCCAGAGCAGTTACCATTAGCCGTGGGTTGATGACCCAGGTTGATGGACATTGCTGTGGAATTTGTTGTGGTGCTGGTTATAAATGTCCCCGTCCTTGTGAACGGACTCTGCTTCCTCCCCCGGTTGCACAGTCTCAGGAATCCGTTGCGGAATTTTGAAGACATTATATTGTAGAGAATGGGGTTGAGAGCGGAGTTTGTGTACACCATGATGCGGGAGAAATATTGAAAGTTTTGGTACGTCTCTGGGTCGATCAACCTCGTGTCAGCCAACAGCACAAACAGGGTGAGTACTCTGAACGGGAGGAAACACAGGAAAAACGTGAAAACCACAGTGCCCAACATGAGGACAACTTGTTTTCTCGCTTTGTGATTCTCGTTTTTGGCATTGAGAGCGGATCGGTCGGTTGTCAGTTTCCTGGCAATGATCCCATAGGTCACCAACAAAATGAAAAAGGGGAGCAAGAAGAAGAGGAAAATTGTTGAGATTGTGTACGCATCTGGCCAGGTCTCCTTAAATAGTATTGTACATCTTGCGGTCCATTCCCCAGACTCGTTTATCCCTTCCGAGTACACGATCATAAATATCATCGGGCTGTAATTAAAACAAACAGTGTGGTTTTGTCATCCATTATGAATAGCATTAGCAGCAATCACCACTTGTACAACAACAACAAAAAAAACACACCATGTCATAATGACATAGGTTCGTTGTCCTCGGAGCCCAACTCTTAAAATCTTGTAACCACCATCATATTATCATGTATTAATGATAACAACTGCCATTACGGATAAGCCCGAGAGCAGTTTTCCGCAAACATTTCACTTTTTCTTCCCCCTAAAAATACATATAATATACGTCTGTCAAGCTGATTATTTTTCTGTCATAGAATTTTACGACTAGGCTCGCACTCTGCTGCTATAAGGCTTGCTTTTCTGCAATTTCCGTTATATAACATTTTCTTCAGTTATTGTTATAAGGGTAATATACAGCATGTCAACAATAACTTACGACTTGCCTTATAAAATATTCACATGTTTGCTCTAAGATTTTATCCACAGATAACGCCATCACATTGTGAGCATTCTCTCTAATGTAATTGTTGGAAATAAGGAGCACACCAGCGCACACAACTCTTTTAGCTACTTACTTTTTTTTTGTCGGTCGGTAGTAGGAACTGCAGTGAGCTAGATCACTACTACTTCTGCTCATATGTACCCCTAAACATAAATATGTCACGGGGGTAGACAAAGCCCCAAGTACGTTTACTTTTTTCTCTTAATATTTTTCTTGTAGACTGCATGAAAGAAATGGCATCATTCTGATTCTCAAACCGATGACACTTTCCTTAGGGAAATTTGCCAGGCTTTATCATACCCGCTTTTTGGAATATGGCGACGCGGCAAAGAGACTACTAGTTGGAGGAAATAACATGAGAGTTTACTCTGTGGAATGTTTTTCCCTCCCACACGGGAAAAATGTCATTTACAATACCACTGTAAAAGAAATATAGCTCAATAACACTTTCCATTGCAATGTTTATAAACTTGTCAAGACATGTACGCAGTGCACACGGGGAAGAAGTAATGGAAAGATAACAAGAGATAGAAGAGCTGTGCTTGTGTTATGTTGATTCAAATTGAAAGTGTACACGGATGGCACGGAGGGAAAATGCGCTCTTAAAATGATAATGCTTGTGTCATTTTTGAATAGCAGTTTGCTTTCACTTTAAATATTCAATTTCTAACAAAGATGATCAAATTTTCACATAAATTTTCATTGGAAACACAGTATGCATATAGGTAGTAGTAGAGTTCGCTCACTCCAAAAAGGAACTCAAGGTTGAACACCTGATATGGCGCGCCTGGTGCAATGCACAACACATTTCGGAGAGTTCCTCGATTACACCTTTCTAAGCAGACATTCAACTCAGACGCGTAACTCAACAAAAAGCACTCCAACTCTGCTGCATTGACTCAAGTTCGGAATTTCTATTGAGAAATTCCGAATTTTCTTTAGTGGAACATGAAGGAGGAGAAACTTGTTCAAGCAGATTATAGGGATGTTGTATGTACCTATACATATGCCATAATATATACCTGTGCTATGCTACGTTAGGTTTCATGTTCTTGTCATCATATTATCTCATTAATTTTTAAAATTGATTGGCAGCGACTAGTCAAAGGGGAATTTTCATGTACTCTAATTACTATTACTCCGTTATTACTCTACGCAGATTAAATTTGGGCATAATCTGGCGAGGGGAGAAAATTTTTTTTCACTCGATGGGAAATAGCTTTGCAGATAGAGCCGACAATGCCGCCATTATGTAACTCTCACTTTCTCTTGCAACACCATTCGCTCCCTTTTCGCTAGTGTAATGTGTCATTTTTGTTGATAGGTGTCAAGGAAAGTTTGTGTAAAATATTTTTCTGGATTGGATGCCTGTGAAAGTCTCTGCGAGGCAAACATAGTTATGCTATATAAAAAAGAGCATTTCTGCAGAGACAAACAAAACCTCCAGGTTTTTGACCTGGGCTAATCTGAGAACTTTGCGAGGAAAGTTGAATGGTGGTACAGGAAAGTAACGCATTCTTTCCCGAGCAAGTGTTTTTTTTTCTTTTACGTCATCAAAAAACTTTTTTACGCTATTTTGATATAATAATAGATATTTACACATACCTTGTTATAAAAGTTGCGAGTACCCAAGCAGCCAAGCAAATCATCGCAGCCCTGGATTTGGTACAAACATAATTTGCTTTCAATGGTCGGCATATAGCATAAAAGCGCTCGAAACTGATGGCCAGTATAGTCAACACGGATGTGTTAGCCATGGTTGCTTCCAAGAGGGGAACAAACTTGCCTGAAATTAATTGAAGAAATGGAAGAAATCCTTGATTAATTGGCTGATTGATGCAGTTGCGTGCATTTTAAAAAAATCATTGACAATTTCTCGACATGAACCCCCACCGTTTTTATTTGTTTTAGTCTAAAATTAGAAATGTTCATGTGTAATAATAATCATGGTATTTATGATCACGGCAGCTCTTGTCCAAATCGAGAGTGTACCAAAAAGGTTGGTTCACTATAGTCGTACGGAAAATGTGTGAAGTGGAAATAGGGCGAGTAGATTTTCGCATATATGTTGTGTGAAAGGAGCTTTTTTCTTTAATGTTTGAAACTAATAATAACCATTTCCTTGAAGCAAACTATGATTTAATATTATTTCCTGTTTGCAAACCTACGAAAAACGTTTTGCATTTGCAGGAAAAGCAAACAAAGAAGAGCATTTTATAAACCTGGGACCACTCTAATCTCATTTCTTGCTCATGTTTGCAAAAAAAACCACAAAACCAAGAAAAACTACTGTTTCTCTTTTTCTATCCTGCATCGAATTACATAAATGTTATTTGATGTCTTTGTTTGTTACATTTATCATTCTAAGTCATATTTATAAAAAAAACTTCAAAGTCTCAGTCACAAATCTACTTAACCTGTTTTTTCTCCCTGCATTACCAAAAAATGCTTTAAAGTTTGGTGGTTTACCCTTCCTCACCCAAATGCTTCATTGTATTCCTGAATACAGACTCGTGTACGTACGGTCTGACTGACGGAGTGTATTTTCCTCCAGACGAAGAATAAAGCCTTCTGTCATTTGCTATGCAATGTCTGCAACAACATTAATCCCACTCGAGTGAATTGATATCCAATAGGAAAGAAATAATATTAGGGGTTTCTTTGCAGCTAGCTCTTCCTTGTACCAAATTGAATTTGTATTTTTATTTCCAAACCAAAGAAAAGTTTCCTCTGTTCGTTCACAGGTTCCAACAAATTTGTTTGAATGGGCGAGGCCACATAAGCTTACCACCACGCTAATATAGATTAGGGTAAAGTATATTATTCTCGTCTTAATATATAAGAACCTGTAGAAAGGTATGTTTATTTGAGCTAGTACAAGCGCCCTTCTTGTCAATTTAGAACTTTTGAAGTCTGAAACTAGAGCATGGAAAAGAGGGTTCGCAGAAAAACATGAGCCACACGTGGGAAATCTAGAGTTTTGCAAACTTATTCATACATAGTACATTGCAGAATTATAAAAAGCTTGTGGATCACAACGGATTTTTTTTATCTTGTGCGAGCCAAATATCGTAGGAGTAAAAGAAGGCGAGTTTTTGGAGCAAGTCGCTGGAAGAAAAACAATCTCAAAATAGTCCAGCCTGAAACGGATGAATACTAATGAAAAGGGCATACGTAGGTCTTATTATTACTTTGTACTTGTAATGCTTCTTGGTTCATTTGTTGTCGACCCACCAGCGAGACTGAAAATGTTAGAGATATAGACAAATCATATAGCATACTATAAGGATGGGACACTTACACATATAAAATCCGAGTACCCAACGATCCGGATGATAGGTAACCTCAATTAATGCAGTTGGCGTGCACACCACCAACACGAGTAGATCGGCGATGCTCAGATTGACAAGGAAGATGTTTGTGGATGTCCTCATGTCTTTCGAGGAGTTGATGACCAGTGTTACCATGATGTTGCCCACAGTGCCCACGGTGAATATAACGACCAACAGAATGAGACACGTAACTCGAAGATAAAGTGGTAGAAAGTCTTCGTCACTGTATATGTGGGATTCGTTCGTAAATAGATGTACATTGAACCAAAGTTCCGTTTGATTACTTTCCGTCGGCTCCATCGTCATCATTCTTGGTTGAATTCTGCAAGAACGGCAAAGAACCATGCATATCATTAGTAGCCATACATATTTCATTTTGAGTAAACTGAAACTGAGACGCATTCCCCAATTTACTTTATATTATTATTATGTGTCTGCACATTCGCATAAAAAGCATCAAGTTTCGATAACAAACGTATCGAGAAAGCTAACAAGGCAAAAACTCCTATAATGTTTCGTGTAACCTCAGCGAACCGAAATCATTATGGATTTAATGTACACTGTGGGAGTATCCATATTTCAGTTGTTTAGAAGGAATACTTTTGATGCACGTACTCCTACCGACTTTTAAAACTTTCTCCTCTCATTTTCCTCTTATACGAAAACTTCACATCACATTTCTATTTCCACTCTCGGAAATCTTGCCTTAACTCTTCCAGATTTGCATGTGTGCCGGGGCCGGGAAATAACACATTTCTATGCAAATTCGTACATTCCTATTTTTCTTTTCAGGGATCACCCCCGAGTTTCCTCCGCTCGTGTTCCAAATGCCCATCCCAAACATTGTGAAACTAACTCGCTTATAACTAGCGGAAATGATGTAGTAGCTCACATTCTTCTCATTTCAACGGATTTAAAGAGGGAGAAAACATTTTGCCCGTGTTACTACATGTGAATCTTTGAAAGGATAACAACAAAAAATCCTTCACATCGGAAATGGCCTTCGCCTATCAAATGAACCTTTGCGTATGTGGAAGACTGGAAGGAAATGGTAGTGGCAGTGAACCTCAAAAACTCGATTCGTTATTCCTAAATAATTCAACCATAATAATATCATTTTTCGTTTTCAGCCTCCTTTAGGACATACTGTACACATTTTCTTATTAGAAAACATGAACTGTACTCCTACGTTTCGGGATTTGCCTTTTGTAAATCCTCATAGCCTTATGGAGAATCTTTGTGTAAGCCCAGTGTAACAAGGCGATTTTTTCTCTAGTAAATTCAAGACTAGAAAAAGTTCTAGGCCATAAAGATATGGTATGAAAGTTTTCGACACGCCACACGTTTCCGTTTTCTTGGAATAAATCGCATACTGACATTTCATGGTGAAATCAAAATCTTTATGTCCACTGTTTATCCCAACAAAATACCAAGTCAGTCGGTGCTGACCGCTGGCTGACAAGCTAATTGAGGTAGGTTATGTCAATACTACCAGCACCGCTGGTGTTCTTATACCAGAAGTTCCTTTCGTGTTAATGAAATCCCTAGAAAGTACTTGGGGAAAGGCCAATTTCCTTTGTCTCAGGAGGATACACATCTTCTTGTGACGACATAGTATACCCACACTTAAGCTGTATATCGTAGCGTGCCATGTCAAGAGCAACGTAGAATAATATAATCGCACGATCTTACTTTGTCCTTGTCCATAACAGAGTCGACTTTCAGGCTAGAGATAGCTACTCAAGTAAGTACCTAAAACGGGTATAGGCCCGTTCCCCCCAAACCCGGTTCCCCCTACAGCCTGGTACACAGCTCCATTTTCCCCATGGAAATTTTTCCCGGGGAACAGCACCTCTTGCACAACTCCAGCGGAAAGTCTAGGGGAATCTTAAACCAGA